>OU696591.1:4981498-5221498 GCA_916048095.2 Sacculina carcini | reverse complement strand
GTGCAATGAAACAAGGATTCCCTACCAAATACTGGAAACCATTTCTTTGATAGAATATATGAAATATAAGGTTTGAAAGGC
Organism: Sacculina carcini; assembly: GCA_916048095.2. Classification (NCBI taxonomy): domain Eukaryota; kingdom Metazoa; phylum Arthropoda; class Thecostraca; family Sacculinidae; genus Sacculina; species Sacculina carcini. The sequence continues at coordinate 5,221,417 of OU696591.1, read as the reverse complement.
GAAAAATGTGTGTTTTAAAACGTCGCGCTAAACGTTTCGTCGTGCACTGTATATTCACCCTGTGATCACTCATCTGTGTCCAGACGTTTACAACAATCAGCCATTAGAAAGAGTAGAAAGGAAGGAGCGAGCTGAATCAGACGCTCAGAGGAGAGCAGAAACCGAAACAGAGCAGAAACAAACATGAGTGGATAACGGTATTATAGAACTCCACACAACGACAGCATAGAAACAATGAAAGTCTGTGCAGCAAACCGAGATTATTCAGATTTGTTCAAATTGTATCCAGATCTGAAAGAGTAGCTGATTAAGATTTCACGTGGGTATTTGTTAGGGGTTCTTAACCCGGAATATGTGAACCAAATATCGTTAGCTCGGAACTAGACTTTTCTGAATTATAATCGAGAACTATAACTACTAGTATTACTTTCAGTAAAATAAAATGATCAATTTAGCAATAGTTATAATATTTCCTAGTAATCCGTATCTAAAGTAAAGTAAATTTAAGTGATTGAAATACTCGTGGATCTGGAAGACGTACTGGCAAATAATATAATTGGTGATAATTATTTGAACATTCAAGTAAAGGAGATATGAGACCATATTCGACAATTTATTGAAGGTACGGTACCATCAAAAGGTTGATAATCCTTAGATTAGACCAGCCCGAGACAAAAGTAATCTATTTAAAGTAATATAAGTAATATAGTAACACAAATATGATTAGCTCATATATTTCGCAGAAAATCGACCACACACACACTGTCTTATCCAGAGCCGTTGCGAGGACTTATGAGGCCCCTCCCGAAGGCAACACTTGGACCCCCATTATAAATAAACCATCAAATAATGAATTTATTAATTATACATAATGACATAATACAAGCTCAGGTGAAAACATCTGAGCAAAAAGGTAAAGGCTATACACAATAAGATAAATTTTAATGTCATACGTGAAGCAACGGGGCCCCTCAACACTCAGGGGCCCCCCGGCAGGGGGGTACGGGGGCGGTTGCTACGGCTCTGGTCTTATCGTACACAGCCACACACATACACACACACACACAAACACACACACAGATACAAACACCAGAATCACAACGGAAATTTAGATCAATTGCTGTGGATTTGAAACAATAAGACAAATAGAACAGATTTCGCCGGCAGTAAAAACGTCAACTAGCGAGGAAACGCCACAATCGTCTCAAGAGCTCATGACTTATCCAAGCCAAAAGAGAAAAATAGACCCTGAGCATTTCAATGGTCTGTAATCTGTGGTGGTGGGACGGTTTAGTTGACTCAAGCGGATTTCCACTTACTTGATCATTTGTCTTCATGTTAGCTAGAATTGTCAACTGTGATTGCTCCACTGTCCGTTTACAAACAGCTCAACAAAATATATATGTATTCCAATGGCAGTGCTTGGGGACAGGGAAGCTTGGGGAGTGAAGGCCCCCAATAAATGTACCAAGCCTTCCCTGAACCCTCTCCACCAAATACTCATGAACATTTCGAGTGTAGTTCCCCATGTTTTATAGGGTGACCTCACGTCTTCATTTGCGGACATGTCCTCTTTTTGGGAACTGCTGGTCCTGTCCGGTTCCTTTTGTAAAATCCTTCAAATGTCCAGAGTTTACATAATTTGAGTAGCTAAATTCGATATGTTCCTTAAAAAGTGCCTTAAAAAGTCAATCGAAACAGTTTGTCATTAGAAAAGGTCATTTTCGATAATAGAAAATATTTAATTTTTTTCACGCGTGCACAAGTGCCCTCCTTCAAAATATTAGAAATATGATCACCCAATGTTTGGCCAACCCCCCATCTTTTTCTTAGTTCGCTTCAGCCCCCCCCCTCGGAAATCCTGGCGCCGCCACTGCTTTATTAGCTATAGCGTTCTATTTACAATTTTGTGCTGAGCTGCCGAAAAAAATCGCCCAGCTAAACAGCCGCAACTATCCCTGTTTATGTGATGAAGTCAGATGCATATAATTGAATGAATATATCTGCTACCCATTCTGGAAAGAAATGAACATAATTACACTGATTGATAATAATTTCCTCCTATCTCCAGCCTCCCATCAGATAGAGGAGTATATATAGAGCGGGACAAATACACAAATAACCGAGTATTCGAGCATTACAAGTATTAAACCTCCCAGTGTCCCTTGAAACACAAAACACCCCACCCTTTTTATGGTAGTGCAATGTAGCCCGGATATAAGAGAGTTGTTGGCAGTGGAGAAAAAGTCTCTTATATCCGGGGAAAAATTACACGTAAAGTATAGAAGACTGGCACGAAGAAATCCTCTCTTATAACCGGGGTTCTCTCATATCTGGGTCCCTTACATCCAGGCTACACTGTATATTAGGGTGATGACAAAAACAAATTTGGACATTTAAAATTCCTGCTATGTCACGAGACGAGTTTTTAGTAAGCACTTATAAAAATAATCATTTTCGGGGGTTTGGAAAAAAAGTCCCCCACCAACGTAATTATAACTACCGAGAAATGAACTACTTTAGTGAACTACTTACGAAATGAACTGGGTGTTGTAGGGTGTGATTGTAAATACTCAAATTATATAAGTGATGTACAGAAGATTTGCACTGAAGAAGAATGCACTGATGTACTGTGATTTATGAATATGATGTTTGGTCAAACATTAAAACTATCATATGCGGTACGACTTCAATAAACACAGGACGATCAAATGGCGTCGTTGCGAGAATACAGAGAGCTATGATTGGAAATGAGCTAGACATGTCTCGATACATTGAGTTTCAGCATCACATATTATTGTGATTATTGAATCATGTAATTGACCTCCTTGTTTCTGATAATACCACCAAGCAGAGTCTGACCTACAAGTTTGTTTATTAACTGTCACAAAATTACAATCAACTACAAAGTGAGTACAAGATACTCAAATAGATATGGATGAAGACATGGATTGTAAAGATAATTTCAAGTTCCTGTATGAACTAAGCAAAACATTCCAGCATTACAAAAACATGCTTCATTTTCGTTTATTAAATGGCGGAAACTGACTTCGCTAGCCAGCACCTGCTGAAATTCCAGTGTTATCTACGCGTTCATTGCATTTTTCCTCCTTTCATCGTGGCATATTGCATGTTGCAACATCCGCTCAGTTTGATTGGCAACAGCTGGCACGAAGCTTGATTTGCCAATCAAAATTTCAAAGAAATCAGCCATGCGAGTGATAATCTTGTTTTGGTATTATTAAGCTGGTATGTGCTGGTGCCCTGAAATGCTTGAAGACTTATTTAAACACATCAGCACATGTGCTGGCTATTCCACGCTCAAACTGAATAGTTGAGAAATGTGAAGTGACGGAAGGACTGAGTAAATTATGTGAAAATACAAGAATTTACATGATCGGCTTGTTATCACCAACAATATAAATTCACTCTATTTCTATATTCCTGGATTCGTTCTCATACTCCATTGGTTTTTAATTAAATTTCTATTTATATAACTATACCAACGTTATATGAATTTTCAACTGTGTTTAGTATTCAATGTAACGACGTTGGGTGTATTTTGTTCGTGTGTTGATTCATATGGCTGTGTTGACTGACTCGCTGGTTCCTGTGTGTGTTTGTAGCTGTATTTGGTCCTTTTTCCTTGCTCTCATATTAATTGCTATTTAAACGCTTGTGTCAGTTCAATTAAGTGCTTTAAAAATGAGTGCATGAATAAATAAATGTGATAGTATTCATTTTTACACTGATGGAGGACAAAGTAAGCAAGTGTTTCAAACACGGTGCCCGATAATCCTTTTTCAGATTTGAATGAAATAAATGTTTTTTGTGTGATAAGCAACCAATTGCTCATTGAAATTCATAGAAGGTTATTTTTAAATATTTTTTTTGTCATAACCCTGCTGTATATTTCAATAGAGCTGAAGCCGTGAGCTTAAAAGCAAAATCTGGGAGAAAACATATACATCAGTGTTTTTTTTAACCATTCTTAGTGTTCGCACCCCTTTGAAATCAGATAGATAGATAGATAGAATTGATAGATATACGAAAATATAATAATACAAACGACGTAAAAACAAAACTATTTGTATTCAATATTCATTCATACAACTCCTCTAAGAGGATTAAGCAAAACTACGCATTTCAGAAAAAAATATAATGCATAAGTTAAACATATAATTTCTGTAAAAATACAGCAATTCTAGTGAAGAAGCCCTGATCTACATGAAAGACACCCTGTGTTGGATTAAAATACTGAAAAACATCATGATGACACAGTTTTAAGAAGTATAAAAATAGGGTCGCATAATCACCCAGTGTATGCGTGTGTCCTGTGTGTGTGTGTGTGTGTGTGTGTGTGTGTGTGTGTGTGTGTGTGTGTGTGTGTGTGTTTGGTCATAATTAAAACGCGCACTGAACATAATAGAACTGGAAATCAAGGGCGTATATAGGGTGACCAGTTTGGGATGATAGCCTATTAATCGACAAACATACGAATCAACATATATGAATTTTATATATATGAATATAAATACTAACGGAAAATCATGCATTATTTGTCTGCGGTAAAAATAAATTTCTATGTCAATTTTTAACGTGGAATCTTTTTGGACAATCGATTAATCAATGTCATGCCACACAAAAATGCAGGTGTGTGTGTATATGTGTATGTATGCGTGTGTGTGGATTGTTTGACAGCGAACACTTGGTAAGCAAAACGAGGAATGCCAATCATCCGAACACACACACACACACACACACAGACATACACACACGCATAAATATAGCACACATTGAGAATGCTAAATCTGCGTGTATGTATCAATTCAAGTTTAGATAATTCAGGTCAAGCCTATCAAACTGATCACAAGCATAAGCGTACTCAGCAGTGTTATATTTGGGAGCTAACAGTTGGATCATATCGAGATCCTAATGACAACGTGGGTTTTATAACTATTAAACGTATATAAGTTTCTTGATCAAGGGTATTACTTGCCCTCACAAATCCACCCCTCCTTAGGTAGGCCCCTGGGTAAAAAAATCGACCAGAATATACATACACGTATATAAATATTGATGTTGGTGTAGCAAAATTTCGCACTTACATATGAGATTAAACTGAATTGTTATTTCATATTTATCAATTTTGTTTTGCCGATTCCCATGTCTTTGGCCAATTTATGATCGTTTCTATTCAAACACTTCAACACCAACTTACCTATATTACAGGCTACGTTTCAGAGTTAACGAACCACATCATCAGACAATACACACAAATCACATAAGAACACAAAATATACATGAACATGTACCTATCGCGCTCATGTTTATAAATACATGAACATATATATGCGCCCATGTGCCTGAGCTGCATGTGGGTTGAAGCTAAAGGTGTCAGGAATCAAGAACATTAGATTTAGAAAATTTGATTGAACGAATTTCCTTCAGTCCTAACCTAACCTAACCAGCTAAACCTAACCTAACCTAAAATATATAAAAATATAGAAACGTTTTTGTGCGTTTTTAATAAATTAGCGTTTTTAATGTTCTTGAATCCTTACACACTTAGCCTAGACCGCGCATGTGTGTGTGTGTGTGTGTGTGTGTGTGTGTGTGTGAGACTGCATGTAGAACTGAACCAATATGTAAACACGGAAGCGGGCACAATTAGACCAATGAGAGCCACCAATCAGCCGAGCTTGCTGTCTAGATGCTAATGAGAAAAGACCAGTGCCAAATTGCCAGATTCATGACGGGTTGCCAAACTTAGCGAAAAATATCACTGATAAAGTCAATACAGATATACATATCAACAATATGTTTATATCAATCTATAACGCACATATACTGAAGCCCCCCTCAAAATTTTACCATCTTATCCTCATAAACCAAGATATTCACTAAAAGAGGTCAATAAAATATATTTCTGTAGAATTTGTTGAGATAAGCATTATAACAAGACATTCGCAAATTATGATGTGTTAATGTGTGTGTATATCACACGATACCTACTCACTTATACATAATTCAGACCCCCCCCCCCAAATTACACTTTGGATCCGCTGTTGCTCAAAGAATAAAGTTATATAGGCATAATTTTGAGTCTTAATTATTTTCAGCTCATAGAAGCGTACACGTACAAGTATGGCATACGTACAAGTTTCATACCACATGTAATATATACCTGCCCAGATAACATAAATGCTACACTCGGAAAACTGGCATAACACGCTATAAGGCACACACACACACACACATACACATTAAGCTACGCAGGGGAGCGTGTCATACAGTGAGTATCCGACCGTTGATGTGCATGTAAAACAGTAGACAGACAGACAGACAGACAGACGGGAAATTACAGTTTCAGAAAATATTCTGGCCGGTCAAGAAAAGCAGAGTATGAGAGCAAAGATGACACGTTGATCTCGCGTGTGTTTGTGTGTGTATGTGTGTGTATTTGCGTATGTGTGTGTGTATGTGCGTGTGTGTGAGTGTGTATGTGTGTGTATTTGTGTAGCAAAAACAAAAATATATTACAGACAGGCGCGCGTGGGCATCACTGCCCCACGCGCGCCTACAAGACGTCACGCCACAACCGCAGCTCAAACAAGACTCACCGCTCACACCGTGTCACACGGGAGTACACACGGACACACACACACACACACACAGTCCTCACCCGCCGCAACAACCAATCAGCGGCGAGCCGGTCATTCACTCGCCGCTGCGGGGCATGGACAATTCACAAACGCATACACACACACACCGAAACAACTGCACACACACACCGAAACAACTAGACACACTCGCTCACACACTCTCGCACGCAATATACAATTCAACTATACACGATCACACATAGACACACTAACACTTTCACGCACTCACAATCTTTCACACACACACACACACTCTCTCTCACTACACACGATTACACCACACCTCCACCTGTTTTTAAAGAAACAAATCAACAAAAAACCGCGAACCAAGCAAACCAGGAAAAATGAACCAATAACCAAAATCTAATTAGACGACGGCCTCCACCAGATGCACACACCTTGGCTGCGGCGAAACACAACACGTCAGGCCCCAGCGTCCACCACGCTCCCGCCTCCGCCCGTGCTCTTCAGTGCTCCGCCGCAGCCTGCCCTCCTCTTCATCACCGGCTGCCGCGACAGGGCACAACACTTCGACCCCAGCACCCACTATGCTCCCGTCGACTCCAATGCTCTTCAGCACCCTGCCGCAAACAGCCGGGACGTCGCCGTTCACACAGGCCACGCCGTCGACGTCGTTCGTCATGTTTTCCTCCGGCTTCAGCAGCCTCTCTCTGTCACCTGCCGTCCAGCACCAGCATCCTCCACGAGCGATCGTCGCCTCCACTGACAATCCTGTAGTTGCCCGGCGACGTGCCTTACACCAGTGCAGGCGAGACGACCAGCATCCCTCGGCCACAGCTCCTCAGCTGCCTCCCGCCGGCATCATGCTGCACTGCCGTCCCCCTGCACACCAGCCTGGCACGCCATCGAGCACCTCCACCGCTGTTCTCCGCTGGTAGGCCGCTACTGATGCTGGAAGGCACCATCTCCGCTGCTGAAGCCGGGTCGCAGACAAAAATATTTCCAAAACAAAAAGGCCGAAATAGCTTGTAGCAAAAACAAAAATATATTACAGACAGGCGCGCGTGGGCATCACTGCCCCACGCGCGCCTACAAGACGTCACGCCACAACCGCAGCTCAAACAAGACTCACCGCTCACACCGTGTCACACGGGAGCACACACGGACACACACACACACACACACAGTCCTCACCCGCCGCAACAACCAATCAGCGGCGAGCCGGTCATTCACTCGCCGCTGCGGGGCATGGACAATTCACAAACGCATACACACACACACCGAAACAACTGCACACACACACCGAAACAACTAGACACACTCGCTCACACACTCTCGCACGCAATATACAATTCAACTATACACGATCACACATAGACACACTAACACTTTCACGCACTCACAATCTTTCACACACACACACACACTCTCTCTCACTACACACGATTACACCACAATTTGCGTATGTGTGTGTGAGTGTGTATGTTTGTGTGTATGTGTGTGTGTGTGTGTGTTTGTGTGTGTATGTGTATATGTGCATGTGTGTTTGTGTGTGTATGTGTATGTTTGTGTGACTGTGTTTGTGTGTATGTGTGTTTGTGTGTATATGCGTGTGTGTAGGTGTGTGTGTGTGTGTGTTTGTGTGTGTGTATGTGTGTGTTTGAGTGTGTGTGTATTTGTGTGTATATGCGTGTGTATTTGTGTGTATATGCGTGTGTGTATATGTGTTTGTGTGTGTATGTGTGTGTGTGTTTGTGCAACACAGCAGCTTCCGTGTGCGAGCAAGTTCAATGACCTGGCCAACAACTACAAGTGAGTGTGTATGCGCGTCTGTACGTTCATGTGCGTGTGTATGTATGTTGAACAGCCGTTCAAACAGCTGAGAGCGTACGCATAATAGTACACACACACATACACACATGTAAATTCTCCTTTTGTGTCCGTCTTGATGAGAATTCAAGAGCACAACGCACAAACTGTGGCATACATATGCATATATGCATACGCACATATATGTCACATATATGCATATGTATGACGGTGATAAGTGAATGAAAGAGGACACAAAACAGCGGCGATGCCAGCATTTTTCCAATGGGGGGACTGAGGAAAATGAGTTGTCCACTTGGCTAAGTATGAGAAAATACACTAGAAATATTTATGGTCAGGATTTTGTTTTGAGGGGGGAGCACAGAGGAACTTGGCACATTTTTTGGGGGGCTTCAGCCCCTGCCAGCCCCCTCTTGGTGCCGCCACTGTCATACAATCATACTCATTCACACAACAAGGATCACTGGACGAGCGGTATAATGACAATGATTTCTACCATTCAATGTTTCGGACAATTCAATCTTATTCAAGGCTCAACATATATAGTGTTCCCCGGATATAAGGTAATATATCTTCCGACCGTCTTCTATACTTCAAGTGTAATTTTCCCCGGGTATAAAAGAGACTATTTACCCACTGCCGACAACTCTCTCATATACGGGCTACACTGTAAGTCGTATCCGTCACATACGAGAAGTGGGAACTCGTCAGTACCCGACGATATACGAGTCAAAATTGAATTGTCATAGAAATCATCCTCATTGTCCCGATCGTCCTGTGAACTACCAAGGTTAGATAAGTCGAAGGTTACCTATTGGGTCATGGGCGTCATGAGTAATGATGATGTAATGAGTATGGTTGTATGAGAATCACCTAGTCACTACGCCCTAGTGGATCCATTTCTCCTCGCCTCGCTAATCCTCTATAGTAGTGGGTCCCAACTTGTTTGTGACCGACTACCACTTGGAGGTCCCGTTGATTCGCCACGTATCAACTCATTCCAGACAAATTTAGTTCAATCAGATGTCACTTTATTCGCATAATTGTACAAGTAGAACACATAAATCAACTGAAAAATAACTCAATGCGAGTAGTGTATCTGCTTCCTTTCCACCAACTAGTCATTTCAGGACATTACTTTGCTCACAGTACATCGGAAATCATGTCCTGGTGTCATTCTGCATGACATCGAAAGTGTTCGCGTACCATCTGGAAGGTCCTCAAGTACCAGTAGTGGTACCACAGGTACAGCGAAAGCAAAAAACCTATGAGGAGAGAACAAATGACATCAAGAAATCCTGGTGCTCTGTAGTTGGTGAATAGCCACATTTGTCCAAAACGTCTCTTCAGAAACTCCGCATTTCAATGACCTAGGACAACGACCATGTTGAAACCGAGTAAGAAAACTGAGTTCTGGGACGCTGCACTTTGCTACACTTTTAAAGTCTAAAATTTAGACAAAAAAGTATTTTAATTCGAAATTATTTTAATACTGCCTTCAATTAATGTTCCAGGTACTAGATCTTCTATCATACTCATACCTTTTAAGGATATTAAAGTGTGTTTGAAGAATGAAAGTGTTTGAAAGTGTTTGAAAGTGTGTTTGAAGAAATAAAACCTAGTTTCTGGGGGCACAAGGACTCGGATTGTGTTCAAAAGGGGTCCGTGGCCAGAAAAAGGTTGAGAAACACTGAACTAGAGTCCACAAAAGATTTTAACTTGGGATAATTCGGATCGATGTCGATTCTATGGTCGATGTTGTTCCTTGGAGCAATGCGATGTCACTTGTGTCATTAGGTACGACAATCCTGTACGCATCTCTGCTAAACCGAACACTGGGCATCAAGCTCATTAATCAACTTCATCCTCCAGAATATCCACATATACACAGACATACACACACACCCATATATAAATACAGACGGACGCACACACACACACACACAAGCAGACGGACATAAATCATGCGTGCAGACGAAATGCTCAGACCCAATGTCAAGCACTTGCAGGTTGAGTATCAATCTTCCTCCGGACGATCGTGAATGTCTGTTCGTGTGTGTTTGTTCATGAGGAACGATATGTCAGACGGAGCGAGGTAAATTCTTCGTTCCCGCATTCAATCATGAACAAAAATGTGTGCGAGATGGGAGCTGAGGATATTGCTCTCCAGGTACGTTTGGTACCGTTTCAGTCAAGACTCTCTTCCTCCTCTTATGCCTACCTAACGTAACCTTACCTAATCTAACATAGAAAGGGAAAGAGCTTGGACTGAAGCGGGACCAGACGTACCTGGGACGTAATATTATGGTTCCTTACGACATAACTCGCTGTTTACACGTGTGTTCCTTTTGTAAATGAGATTGACAGTGGCGGCGCCAGGATTCTTTCAATGGGGGAGGGCTGACGGGGGGCTAAGGAAAAAGTTGTGGGGTCTAAGGAAAAAGTTGAGGGGCTTGGTGAAGCATGATGAACTACACTCGAACGCTGATTACATGATATAAATAAGGGACTGGGGCACATTGATTCAGTCCTCCAACTTGAACCATAATTACAGGACTTCATTTATAGTGATAAGAAATTTTATTGTCCATGATTATGATTTTTTTGGGGCGGGGGGCTTAGAGGGACTTGGCATATTTTAGGGGGGCTCTCAAAGAATGGATTTCCAATAATCGAACTCATCTCAACTTCTAGCCCTAACTTCTATCGTTCGGACGGCCGACCTCAGACAAGAAAAAGCTCACAGCCTACACAACTGAGCCACTCGAGAGCCAAGGACCGAGAACCATTAACGTCCGTACCTCATCATACGTGGAATAACAGGGGAGAGAGAGAAAATTTGAAGAGAGAAACGGAGCTCACACATCGATGGCTTCTATTGACTTCAACGCTTTTGACCGCGCTCGTTTGTGTGTGTGTGTTTATGCGGGTGCGTGGGAACTCATACACACACACACACACACACACACACACACACAATACAGACTCACACGGAGCTTAGAGACACGCACTAGCACGCACTAGCACACACTTGGTTGTCTGGAGTCGCATTATGCGGTAATTGAAGAGGGCATGGAAGCGCCGCGGAGGATTACACTGTCGATGGGATCAATAGTGCCACACTGTCGCACCACCAGTGCAAGACGTGGAACACACACACACACACACACACACACATGCACACATTCATGTTCATATGTTGCTTCAAGGGTCATATTTGTTTCTCATAGTTATTTCTGTAATAAACGCACAGCCGCTCAACTCGCACAGCACAGTATCTCCTCCAACCGTCAAACCACAAACACGACTCCTCGCTCACACCGTGACACACAAACACACACGCACACACACAAAGCCTCACCCGCCGCAGCAACCAATCAGCAGCGAGCCGGTCACTCGCCGCCGCCGCGGGCATGAACAATTCACGGCGTGTCAGTCATACTAGTACATACATACATACATACAAACATAGTACACAACAGGAGAACAAACGCGAATCACACACACACACACACACACACACACACACACACTAACACTCCATGCACATAACACTACATGCACACCTGGCTTCAAGAGCCAACTAAACGTATAAATCTACAAGATGCGGTAAAGTGGAAACGCCATTGTATGACGAATGACAATAACAATGACGAATGCGTATCGACTGAACACGCACTCAAACATGCATACTCACACGCACTCACACAATAGCATGAACATCAATATTGAAATAATTGACGCGGCGCAGGATTGGCCCGTAATAAACGCACAGCAGAGCGACTAGGCAAGTCATTCGGTTGTTCACTCATCTGCACCGGTTCAACAACTCTTTCAGGCTGAACTGCAGCAGGCGGAACTGTCACGAGAGCCGGACGACGTTCTTCTTCCTCCTGCTGCTGCTGCTGCACACCAGGCGGCACACTGACAGCCACGCGTCGATTGCACGGCCTCAGACTTCTCACGTGACGAGGCACTCCGTCGACTTCGACGCTGAGCTGAGAGGTCACACCAGTCACAGTGCCGATGTGTGACCTGGTGTGACAACTTGCACCTCGCTGCCGAACCCACACAACATCTCCAAGTTTGAACTTACAGCGCACAGAAGCGTTGTTAACTTGAGTGTTGCCAGAATGTGGCGGCGTCGGGATTGGCCGCGACCGCACGCGATATTTATATATCTGCATGGCAGGCGCGGAACTGTCTGTGCGGCTGTCCTTTGGAGTCATGTTGTACCAATGTACAGCTTCCGATACAGAGCAGTTCGACCTAGCAGCGATTGTTTTGACGGTGCGATGGCTGCGCTCAGCGATGGCATTTCCAGTGGGCTCATATGCGCACCGAAAAATCAAATTGACACCCCATTTTTCGAGCATGCTTCTGAAAGCAGCGCTGCGAAACACAGTTGCGTTATCGGCCAGAACTTCCGCTGGTGGACCGCGCTCATAAAAAATGTTCTCCAATTGCATGATGACATTCACACTGTCTTGCTGTCTCAGGTGACGCCACAGTGAGAATCGCGACGGGCCACAGTCGATCACAGTGAGGTAATGGTGAAGCCCTGCGTGCGTCACGTCGATGGCCAGACGATGCCAGTTGCGCTTTACGTGCAACTTGCCTGCTGCCCACCGCACAGGAGCAGGATCAACTGACTGGCATGCATCACAATTTCTCACCACCGTTTGGGCCATCCTTCTGCTCACACACGGGTCTTTCTTCTTCGAGAAATACAGTGTTCGCCTCACACCAGGGTGACCAGAGGCCTCATGCACGGCTCGCACGACAGCGAGAGGATCATGCGGTGAAGTACACGGTGCTGTCGCTGCTGCTGCCACTGACACGGCTGCATTAGGCTGCTTTCTCAGCCAGGCGGTGGGCACACGAGTCAGCTGGTCCGCCAGATTGCAACTTGAGCTGACGAATGCGACGTTAACGTCCAACTGGTACTCTGCCACCAGAGACGTGAGAACAGACAACCTCCTGCGAATAAGCATTTCACTGGCGGCTTTTGTTTGAAGCCTCGATTGCCCACTCAATGCGTTGCTTATCCAGTGGAAGACTGTGCGGGAATCAGTAACTAGACGGAATTTTTTCAGCTTCCAAATAAGCGCCAGGTTCACACCTTTGACAGCAGCATCGAGTTCCGCCATATTAATATGAGCCGCATCCTCAGTGCGCAACCAGCATCCGTCTTCAATCACTGACCCGCCGATCTCCAATACCGCACCCATGGCCAATGAACTAGCATCGGTCCAAACAGTGGCGTCTCCATCAACTACATCCCAGCGTCCAGTTGCAGGATCAGCATCTTTCACACGGGCCAATATTTCCTCCAGCATTTTGCGGACTTCTCCACCGTCACGCAGCTTGTCATCCCAGCTTGCAGTTGCAGCATTTGCTCGACGCTTGATGTATGCTGCCGCCACACGCAGCCAGCCACACACTGGCATGTGCCCTGTCAGTTTGCCACAAACTGAAAACACGTTCCGCCGTGTGAGAACATCCGGTATGTCACCAACACAGTTGTCACGGCGCCAACGCAGATGACGACCATGGCTGTCCACTCTGACACCAAGGACACGAGCGCCGTCTCGCAGTCGCTCGGGAGCTTTGCACACGAGGCCGTATTTTTCCAGGTGTGCAACCACCTTGTCCACACCAACGACATTCGCGTTCACAAGCACATCGTCGATGTAGGAAGACGTACCCTGAAACACAGTCGGGTCCTGTTTCAACACAGTCTCCAGTACGGCTTGCATCACCAATGGGGCGACATTGAGACCGAATCCGAGTCTAGTGAGACAAAAACGGCGGCCCTCGAAATTGACGGTTTGAAAAGGCCACAAGTCGGAGCTCACGGCGATTTGCAAGTAAGCCTTCCTCAAATCGATCAACACCGCACTGCCTCCAACACGTCTCCACAGGCGAATTTTGTCGGCACAAACGTCACTGTTGGCAGTGAATGGATTTATGAAGTCATTGAGCTCTCTGAAGTCAAGGACTGGCCTGGTTTTGTGCTTATTATTTTGAACGACAGCCATTAGGGGAATTAACGCTTTCGCAGGTCCGTGCTCTCGTTCATCATATCGTTGCAGCCAGCCACGCTTGATCCAGTCCAATACTTCTCTACGGTATTCCATTCGAACACTGGGCTTCATGGCGTATTCACGAACTTTGTTTTTTAGAGCACCTGGTGGCCGTCCGTCTGCCCATTTCCACGCAGCTGTCCACTGTTTCTTGTCAGCACTGAACTTTGCTGTAAAGTCTTGTCGTTCAATGACAAGGTCGGTCAGTTTACCCGGCATTCCACCAGAAGCATCAGCCGCTCCAGCCGTGTACTGAGTTCTTGCTGTAGCGTCACAATGCACACCAAGTCTCACATTACCCTCGCCACTGATGCACACACCACCGTAGGACGATATACCATTCATACCCAACACAAATTCAAAATTCAACGGTTTGAAGCTGACAACCATGGCTTCAACAAATTTTGGTGAATGAGCAGCACTTTGTAAGCATACCATTGTCCTGCCAAGACTCCTATGCTTGGTGCCGTCTACAGTTACAATAGTGCAAACATATGGTTCCCATGAACCACAACACGACTGATGAATTATGCACTTGGAACAGCCTGAGTCGACGAGTACAGATTTCTCACAATCATTTACTCGCATGAGTGTCGTGGGTAAGGCGTCATTGGCAAACGAGAAGACGCCGACGCTCACGCGTCTTCTCGCTGTCCGTTTCCCGAACATTGTGCAGCAAAATGTCCTTTAACGCCACATTTAAAGCAGTAAACATTTCTCGGCTTATGACGGCTATTATAACGCGTATTTGACTTGCGGCTTTTCTCACTCAACTGATTGCACGTTTGTGCGCATTTGAATGACTGTTCTTTGGTGGCATTGTCACAGGAACAACTGCCACAATGGCGGTCACTCGTCGCTGAGGTGGAACAAGACATACCTGCAATGGCGGCCTCTTCGTCAGCCAATATTCCGCGAGCGCTCTCCACCAGCTGAGACACGGTCATTTCTGATATTCGAGCGTTGGCACGGAGTGTTCGACGCACGTAGTCGGGCAGACCGTGGACGAAAGCGCTGTTTATCGCTGCTTCCTGCAGTCCACCAGCGAGCTGAGCGAGTCGTTTTATATCCGCAAGATACGCGTCAACCGGTTCTCTAGACTGTAGCCGACGCGTCACCAGCTGATCATAAGCAGAAAAAGAATCGACCTCGAACGCCTTCACCAACGCTCGCTGAACTTGATCCACATCAAGTTTGCTTTGATCCGAAAGCTGGTCATACACTCGGTATGCATTTCCTGTGAGTCGAAGTGGGATGACGGCAGCAACAAACGAAACGTTGTACAATCTGCATATCCAATGCAACTTGCTGAACCATTCAGACACGGAGCAATCATCATTGCCTCTGAACTCCGGAATAAGTTTGATGTCAAACGCCATCGCACCAGGAGCAACACTCTCAGACTTGGACATTATGCCGAAATAGCTTGTAATAAACGCACAGCCGCTCAACTCGCACAGCACAGTATCTCCTCCAACCGTCAAACCACAAACACGACTCCTCGCTCACACCGTGACACACAAACACACACGCACACACACAAAGCCTCACCCGCCGCAGCAACCAATCAGCAGCGAGCCGGTCACTCGCCGCCGCCGCGGGCATGAACAATTCACGGCGTGTCAGTCATACTAGTACATACATACATACATACAAACATAGTACACAACAGGAGAACAAACGCGAATCACACACACACACACACACACACACACACTAACACTCCATGCACATAACACTACAATTTCACATATATATCTTTACAAATGTCATATTATTTCAAATGCTATATTCAAGTGTCAAGTGTTTATTATTCTTGACTAGCTACTCTCCACATTTATGTCCATTTGTTTTCTGTTAGCTTCTCTTTTCTGTATTGCATCAGCTTGTTAGTATAAGCTATACACTCACTTAACAACCAATATATCTGACCAGCATGTTCATCGAAAAACTCTATGAGCTTGATGAACTCTTGACATGTTTTTTATCGCTGTGTTATTTGTGTGCGCGTGTGTACTTTCATGTCAATACATTTACTTACTTACTTTACTTACACACAGACACATAGATAAAATCACATTTTTGAAGTCTATCCTACGCTGATAGCGTGCACCAGGGGTCAACAAACTTTTTTGCTTTAGGGTCGGATAATTGAAAAAACACGAGCGCGAGCCGCTTAATCAAGAAACTTCTAGATACTTGCAAGCCAGGACGAACGCTCTGGGAAATAAGACAAAAAAGAACTAAAACTGGCACTCCATGTTAATCATGGATACATTTCGCACAATGAACAAACACCAAAAACAACTAACATGTCTAACTACTTGAAAGTTATAAAAAACTACGTCCCTTCATTTCATCGAGCAAACTCAATTGTATCGTTGGCGGGCCGAATGAACCGACGTCGGGGAAATAATCAAAAAGAGGAAAACATCATTACACTGTTGTTTCGAAAAAAAGAAGATTTTCCTGCACGATTTTCCACCTAGTCACGTGATCACAATTATCAGCCCTGAGGCTACGGCGAGGTCATTCACCTTCATTCCACCCATCAGTCGTTCTCAATCAAACATTCTTCACCATAACACACTGAAAGACACAGACATTAATCTCAATAATGAACAAGGTAAATGTGTGTCTTTCTTGGTGTCGCCATTTTGCGACGCGACACAAATACACACACACACACACACATACACATTAACCGTTTTTCCTAATTTACGTCATCAATCACAGCGAGATCACCCGTCACTTTATGGGTGTGACTTGACTTGGCGTTTGTGTGTGTGTGTGTGTGTGTGTGTGTGTGTGTGTGTGTGTGTGTGTGTGTGTGTGTGTGTGTGTGTGTGTGTGTGTGTGTGTGTGTGTGTGTGTGTGAACGAAACTGCAGATAGTTCACACCCAGACAACGTTTACACACACACACACATATACCCAAAGCCGCCCAACCATTTTCACTGTCGCTCATAAACACACACAAACACATTGACACACACAAACATATAGACATAGACACACACACACACAGACAAGCAAAAACCATGTATTTGGCGCAGGTGAGATTCATGGGAGATACATAAATATGGTGTTATAATGGCATTAGCGCATATGACTGCACAGCGTATGTCACGTGACTTCTGATGCGTCTCGCGAATTAACTTTATCTCGTCCGTAAATCACACACACACACACACACACACACAGACATACACACACACACACATATCGGCTTAGTTTTTCAAGGAAATGTGCGCAAGGACATTAAAAAACTGAGGAAAACACGTTGTCGAAAAGATATAAAAAGTAGTTTCCCGTTTAGGAGCGTAGATAAATGGAACCAATTAGACAACAAAATAGTTGAAGCTAGAAATATAAGTTCCTTCAAATATAAGCTAGATGAATTATGGAAAAGAGACGGGACAGCACTATGAGCTTAGCTCATATCCTGTAGAACAAGGTGAGTACACACACACACACACATGCACATACAAGCACACACATACACTGTGTTATGCTTAAATATTATATCTGACAATTCATGAGGTTTATATAGCTATATTATGAAAACAACATATTTGCCCATTGTGTTTATTATCATATTTTGTACTGTACACACACACACACACACACAGACACAAATACTCGCGCATAGATCTGAATGTATGTATGACTGCATGTATGTAGACAATAGTGATGAGTGTGTGTATGAGTGTATCGCTCACAACAAACGTTCACATGTAGCTTAATAACAATAATAACAATAATAATTATATTATTATTATTAATTACTGACAAATCCAGTAGCGGTAGACATGGACGAACCAATCTGACCAACTGTGTACAAGTGAACGCGTATGTACACGTGTGTGTATGTGTGTGTGTGTGTTCAAAAGTGTGGTTTGTGCAAATTGTGCACCGGGCACGCGCGCGCGCCTGTATGTGTGTGTGTTTGTGTGTTAGTGTGTGTTAGTGTGTGTGTGTGTGTGTGCGTTATCTATTGATCGTGCACAGGGCCCCACAGATGGCGACGAGAGGTTCCATTACACATTTGACACGTGCCAACAACCCCCACCCCCACACATGGCCCCCTCCACCCACCCCCATCCCCCTGCCACCAACTTTCCCTTCGACCCGCCAACCGGGCCCCCGGGGATTTGACACTGAAGGTCACAGAAAATCAAAAGCCCGAACACATGGGATGTATGTGTGTATGTTTATATGCAAGTAAATAACTACTAAATACTTATACTTATTACTTATACCATAGAAGTATTTAGTAGTCCTTGGTGTAAGTGTATGTGTGTATGTGTGTGTACTCACTAGTTGTACTCACTAGTTGTTGTGTACAGGAGATGAGCAAGACTGTCAGACTGTCCTGTCTCCAAACCCACTATTGTCGAATCTACGCTTAAATTGTCCAATACTACTTGATTCCACTACATACTTTTCAAGACTATTCCAAATGTCGATACACCTATTTGGGAAACTATATTTCTTTATATCCCTAACCACTCTGGTCTGCCTAAGGCATTTATTGTGTCCCCTTCGATCTCTCTCACTCCAAACTACCCAACCTTTTCTATCCAGTTTGTCTTTGCCAATGCTATGCTTAAAAACGTTTATTAAATCACCCCTTAATCTTCTCATCGCTCATGTAGGTAACCCAACTCTCTCTAGCCTCTCCTCATAAGTTAATATCCTCAACTTTGCTACTAACTTGGTTGCTACTCGTTCTACTTTCTCTATTCTTGCTATATGATTTTTCTTGTGCGGAGCCCATATTACTACAGCGTATTCTAATGATGGCAAAATAATACTCATCATCAATTTCCTTATCATCTCTTCATCCAAGTGATTAAATGAAGCTCTAACATTGTGTGTGTGTGTGTGTATGTGTGTGTGTATATATGTGTGTGTGTGTGTGTGTGTTTATCTCAAAAGAGTATGTTCAATTCATCTGCATTCATTTCACCAGTATAATTCGCCCAGTGATATTAGAACAGCATATTAACAAATGTCGCTTGTGACCGAGTATATAATCGACAATTCTTGTCCAGACATTGAAGACATACACACAGACAATGCCAATAATATCCGCATGCTTTTTGGTAGATGTGTTAAGTATATGTGTGTTTATGTATGTTTGTGTGTGTGTGTGTGTGTGTAAAGTAAGTGAATTGCTTTATTGCACTCCAATAAATTAACTTTTCAGTACAATTTCAAACAATACATGTATACACACACACACACACACACACACACACATACGCACACACGCTCATACACACACAAGTATAAGCACATACTAGGAAGGAAATACACCATACTTGTGTGTGTGTGTGTGTGTGTGTTGGCTAATTCTTGTCGCCTTTCAAGCATTAGGTAAATTCCTTTGTATCAAAAATATAAGTGGAATAAGTCTTCATGGAAAAGCCGTTTTAGCTGAGCTTAAAACTGCACTGGAGCAGAGATAAGGATCTGTGTCACACACTTCGTAAGATCATACCTTCACCCTCCCCAAACAGCCGACCTAACGGAACATTAGTTTGATCCGGATTTATCGTGATTCCGGCTATATAGGAGACCATTTTCCGCTGGCCGGATTATATATTCCCCGGCGATGATTGATTGGACTTATCGCCGCTGTTGTGGTAAATAAGAAGAAGAAGGAATCAGAGATTCGTGAGGAATATTTGAGAAAGAAAATGATTGCTCACCACTGCTATACACACACACACACATACACACATACATACATACATACATACACGTTCAACCCAATCAGTTGGTGAAGACCTGAACTGGCCTAAGGACCTTGAACATTGTTTAGCGAGAGAACTGGAAGAAATCTATTTGCTGAACTTGCACGCAATAAATCCTAGCGTTGCGTCACATCGTATGATTTTGTATGTATGCTGGTGTGTGTGTGTGTGTTTGTGTATGCTTGTTTGATTGTTTTGATTTACGAGTTAACACAGAGGAGATGAATGAATTGCTGCTGAAGGCGGAGTAGAATTGATCGTATGCACGTATGACTGATTTATCGTATACACGTATGCAGCAGGTTTTAACGTATGCATGCATGTTAAACGTATGCGAAAATGTGAATTGTGAACAACCCAAATTGTGTCCCTGGGCGTAATTACTGGGGTATGGGGGTATATATACACCCCCAATAAATTTACTGGGGGGTATGAATATGCTATTATATTCCCCGATAATTCTACTGAGTTCAGTTCATTGGGTATATTATAATCAAAATCACCATAGCAAAAAGTAACAATACACGACAAATGTGTATGTGTGTATGCAATTATATGCAATATACTTTTCATTGAGGTATGTGTGTGTTGTAATTGAATAGGCCGAAAATAGTTGAAGGTCCCATGTAATTGGCCAACTGAGTCAACTTTGAACACTAATGCATGATGGCTGTCATCCCCCCGAGCCTCGACACAAATCTACAAGGAAATACGATATATTTGTCATTTGGATATTCACCCCACTGGATTAATTTTCGTAAATAAACCCCATCATGCTCGCCTATTCTAAATGCGCTAAAATGAGCCGCAATTAAAGGCAAATTCACCCCACGGAGCAGAAAAATCAAGAACTTTATGGATGAATGAAAGCTGAGCTATATTTGACTGATGTATACATATGCCTACACACATCTGCAAACATACGCTACCACGCATATCTAAACAAATGGCTATACTACAAAGAGAGAGAACAGGATAAAAGAGAGAGTGTTGGGAGAAACAGCAAGTAGTCCATGTGGAGATGTCATCCCATGAGACCGGCTAACGTTGATGAAGGTCAACCAGTGTACACATGAACGCAAACACAAGAGATTACCCACACACCCACACACACACACACACATACTTGATTGCCATTTATAGATGCCTAACGAAAAAAGAACAGATATAGAAGACAAAATTATTTCGACACTCAAACACTCAAACAGGTATCATAGTCTGGGTCTGCACAAACGTACAGTCAAGATGAATTTGTGAAAATATGGCTGTGCAAAACAGGGCGTAATAGATGATGATTGGAACAAGTTACCAAATACAATTGTCAACCACAAACTACAACACAAATGTTTAACACAGAAGTATGATCTCTGGAAGGCAGCAGCCACGAGTTTTTGAGACTCATTTCCGTGGAGACAACTCGCTGAGAAGAAAAATACACAAAATTAGCAAAATCGATGGTGAAATATGTCCGCCTAGTATTGTCAGCGACAATTTCGAATTTCCTCAGCAGCCTGTATAGGACGATGAGCAGATGAATCTCAGGTGAACTCAGCGGCGGCGCCAAGATTCTTCCGATATGGGGCTAAGGAAAAAGTTGTGGAGGCTTGGCGAAGCATGAAGAGCTACACTCGAACGCTGACTACATAATATTATAATAAGGGACTGGGGCACACTGATTCAGTCTTCGAAATTGAACCATAATTACATGACTTCATTTACAGTGGTAAGAAATTTTAATGTCCATGTTTATGATATTTGGCGGAGCTTGGCATATTTGGGGGGCTCCAGCCCCCTTGGCACGGCTACTGAGTGAACTGCAGAGTAGCCACTGACATGAAAAACCATGTCGCACGGGCTGGTAAACCATATAGTCCAAGCCATAACAACCGCACCCCGAACCCTCCCGCCGAGGGGGAGGGTGAATGTATAGGACCCAATTGCCTCACGCATGATATTGAAATTTACCATAAAGTAGCGCATACAAGTACGGTAAGTCCCCAAGAGACCGAGGAGCTGCTCGTAACTGCATTTTCCTAAAGTCCTACCTCATTATAAAGATGCTGTATTTAAAACAGTGGCCCAAGAGTATGCTCTAGGCTAAATGTGTAAGGATTCAAGAACATTAAAAATGCTAATTTATAAAAACGCATTAAAAACCCAAAAAAACGTTTCTATATTTTTCATAGATTTTGGTTAGGTGAGGTTTAGCGTTCTAATGTAATGTGCTGCCTTTGCAGGAGGCGAGCGACTGGAAGAAATTCGTTAAATCAAATTTTCTCAATCTAATGTTCTTGATTCCTTACACATTTAGCGTCCTCGTGCCTTGAGGGGGATGGGGTATAAGACATCGCATCGGCCTCTGTTACAGGCAATAATACCACTCACTCACCTCTTCAGTTTTCCCGTCTTGATTGTAGAGCCGGCCGCTACTGATGACGTCACAGTCAGCTGTTTCAGCTGATCATCAGGCTCGGCCAGCGAGCCGCAGCTGCCGTCATCATCAGCTGAATCGCCGGCGACAATTGTGGCGCACGAGTTTTGCGGCGAATTCGGCGCCGGCAGCGCACCATTCTGCTTGCCGGTGCCATTGTGGCGCGCCTGCGACAAATGCGATGCGAGCGGCGTGGAAGTGAGCAGGGGTCGCGCCACATTGGCCGCGCTGCCGGCGGCATTTGGTGGCGCCACCAGAGGCGAGCTGTCCACGCCACCATTGGCCGCGCTACCATTCAAGCAAAACGCGCTGCCGTCATCGGGAAGCATAAGCGACAGCATTTTCATGGGACAGACTCACAGAGGAGAGGTGATATTTGGCGCGCGACGGTAAGCAGTCTGTCACGACACGATAACAGAAACAGAACACGTGTGCTGTGCTCGCTCGCACGCACACGGCAACCTCCTCATAACGATAACGAACACCGTGTGTCAGATAAAAGCGAATGCATTGAGGGTCATCAGCAGATATATATAAGTAAAGTCAATCACACTCGACACGACACACAAACTCACTCAGCCGGCATTGCCGGTGTACTGCGCCGAAAACAAACGATGCGATTGTCCCGCCCATATGCGCTGTGACGTCACAGCGAGAATCAGCTGATTACATGTGAGGTAGAATGCGAACAGCCTTGAATTATTTTTACATAGTTTTGGTATCGTGAATCTTGATTTGCTAATTTTAGTGAATGCAATGTTATCTGTCTTGTGATATAGTTTTTTCGGTTTTCACTTGCGAAACTAAAATAAAAAAATGACTCATTTTTTTTCAAAATTCTCATCACGTCATTTTTTCGGAAATCAAGTTAGTCGTGATTGTTCGCGTGGAGGATCAATATTGTATTGTGGAAATTATACGAAATATATCAAGTATTTCATAACTGACGCGAATAATACGTTTAATTGATGCCAGAATTTTGATGCAGGTGTGACGAGTGTAAAATGCCTTGAGTTATTGGTGGGTTGTATCGGGTGAATTATTTTCTGTATATGCATTGGAATTAGGTACTAGTTACGGAGTTATTACGTACTGCTCACGCATTTATTCATGTTTGGGTATTCGTTAATATCTAATCCACTCGGTTATTCAATAGCCTTTTATGCTCAGACTAATTGATGTAATAAACGAAATTCGTACTTGTGAGCTCAAATATTTTATACGCACCAGGACCAAATATTGCGTTTGTCAACAGAAAGTTAGTTTGTTCTTATACGTCTTCTGTCTTTGTTCCCTGGGTGTATATGCAAATATGGTTTTACACTTACGCCGACTTGTATTTTACGCTTGTTTCCTAATATTAAAATGTCTTCAATGTGTATGAAAATAGGAGGCTATAACTGTGGGTGCTTATGTGTGCGTAGTTTATGGCGTTTGAGCGTGAGTGAGTGTGTTTGTGTGTGTGTGTGTGTGAGAGAGAGAGAGAGTTGAAGTTTTGCAATGTGTTAGGGTGAAGAATCACAGACAATGGATGATGACGACGATGGATGATGTATTTGATGCAGTAATATGAAGCAATGACGCTGTACAACGACTATATACACACTGAATACCCGCACGCACAATCTACCGTTCACACAACGCACAATCCACACAACCAACACGATGACACCACTTCGCAGAATCCACAGTAACAAAACAAAAACTGACAGAATCATTAAGAAGACGTGTGAATGTCTAGGTTTGTCTAGAAATGTGTGTATTGAGAGCTCCACTATATCGCTATAGTTTCGCTATAGTTTTTTGAACAGCTCCACTATAGACCTGCGAGCTTTTTCGGAGGAGAGAGCTCCGATTATCATAACCATAGCTCCGATAATCATAACTAAGATATCATAAATAATATCTTAGTTAAAACAAAGAAACTCTTTATCCGATAATCATAACTAAGATAATCATAAAGAATAAAACAATATATGTCTGTTTGTAGCAGTGATGACCGTCGCAATGTCTTCAACTGGCGGGTCTCCTGCCGCCGCCGCTGCCGCCGCTGATCTGTCGCCGACTGAGTTTGTACTGTCGTCGTTTCGGCCGCGCGTGGCCGTGCTGGCGTCGCCGGCCGCCGACGCGCTGTGTCTGCGCAGCAATTTGTCGCTGACTGAGCTGCTACAGCCCATGTCCAGACTCAACACGGCAGGTCAGTTATAGGTTAAATGTCTCAAGTGGCAGCTGCTACACGGGAATAAGCCGAAGCTTATGAACACACACAGGTGTGTCCCGTGCAGCTCGCTGTCACCGCAGAACCGACCCTCTCCACGCTATGGCGCCACAAGGACGGAAGACGTATTAGAGAGGGCCACCTCCACAGAATGCATGACACAACACATGACTGATATCTGGTACCATCATTTACTGCTGGGTGAACAGGGGCTGTTGTATTATAGAATTCGCCCAATGAAATTCTCCTCCGCCGGGTTTCGAACCACGGACCTCCCGCTTGTGAGGCGGGTATGCTAACAACTACACCACGGAGTCCACAGTACGCAATGATAACACGCCGACTGTCGGATGCCAATTGAAAGGAAAGCGCGCAGTGTTTTTATTTGTTTATTTTGTCGATTATTTGCTAACAACTGAGATGTTGGGGATTTTGGTCACATGTAAACATATTGGTTGTTTGTACGCGCGTGTGTTCTCAGCGAGTTGTCTGCGCCGAAATGAGTCTCAAACACTCGTGGCTGCTGCCTTCCAGAGATCATACTTCTGTGCTAAACATCTGTGTTGTAGTTTGTGGTTGACAATATTATTTGGTAACTTGTTCCAATCATCATCTATTACACTCTGTTTTGGGAAGCCATATTTTCACACATCCATCTTCTCTATCTGTTCTAGTCGCTCCGATTTTTACTTTCTGCTAATGTTGTGTGTGTATATTTGAATATATATGTGTGTGTGTGAATGATCAAGTTCAACTTCAAATATGTATTGCCAAAACAGACACACATAACACATTTCAAACATATTGACAATGCCTAACGATATAGATCTCCTAGATAGGCATGGACAAATTGAGTAAAATTATTATTCTAACGGATAGTTGAGTTTTGACCATCCCACATTCATGCATACTTTCACACTCACACTTATTCACACATTTATACATTCAACATTGTTTGTGTATGTATGTGCATGTGTGTGTGCTCACTTATTACTCACCTAGTTGTTCTACAGGATATGAGCTAAGCTCGTGCTGTCCCGTCTCTTTTCCATAATTTATCTAATATATTTTTGAAGGAACTTAAGTTTCTAGCTTCAACTATTTTGCTGTCTAATTGGTTCCATTTATCTACGCTTCTAAACGGGAAACCATACTTGTTTACATCTTTTTTACAACGTGTTTTCCTCAGTTTTTTTAGTGTCCTCTACGAACATTTCCTTGAAAAACTAAGCCAATGTCGTCTGTGTTGACCGTGTCATTCATGCTTCTGTATATGCTAAATAAATCACCTCTTTCTCTCCTCTCATCAAGCCTGGGTAATTCCATTTTCCTCAATCTGTCCTCGTAAGACATGTGTTTCAAGTTTGGTACCAGTTTTGTGGCCAGTCTCTGAATCTTTTCTAATTTCTTTATATGTTCGTGTGGAGACCAAACTACAGCTGTGTACTCGATTTTTGGCCTAATTAGAGCTAGCATTATTTTTCCCAACATATCCTCATCCACGTAGTTGAATACTCCTCTCATATGTGTATTCACCGAGTTGTTCTACAGGATTTGAGCTTAAGCTCGAGCTGACCTGTCTCTCAACCTATCAATTTTACTTTTAAACTCTGATATTTTTTCACTTTCGACAATATCCGTGGGTAGTTTATTCCAACTATCTATAGCTCTGTATGGGAAGCTGTATTTCTTTATATCCTTTTTGCAACGGGGTTTCCTTAATTTATACTTGTGTCCTCTTCCTTTCATCTGCTTATAAAAACCTGTAATTACTGGAGTAGCCATCTCTTTCATATACTTGAAGATGTTTATCAAGTCCGCCCGCTTTCTTCTGTCCTCCAGACTAGTTAGGTTCAGAGCTTGGAGTCGTTCCTCATATGTGTGTGTGTCTGTTGGCAGTGTATTATCGTGACCCGATGAACACGCAGGTCTCCGTACACGGCCTCACTGTGCAGTTCGACAGCATTGGTGGCGCGACCACTGGTGGCGCGGCCAGTGTGCCGCCACCACCGCCGCCACCAGTGGTCGCCGCCAAACTGCTGCACAGTGTAGTGCGCGACCACTGTCCACCACTCGCCACCAGCGACGCCACCAACGAGGCCACCAGCGGAACTGCTGACGAGCCGTCGGGCACGCCTTGGTTCAACTTGTGGCGGCTCAAGCTACTTCAGGTGTGCTCGCTCGTGCACATGTGTGTGTGTGTTTATGTGTGTGTGTGTGTGCGTGTGTGTGTGTGTGTGTTTTACTGTGTGTGTGTGTGTTTTACTGTGTGTGTCTGTGTGCGTGTGTGTTTCGTGCTGTATTTGTGTGTTTGTGCGTGTGTGTGTGTGTGTGTGTGGATGTGTGTGTCTGTCTCTATGTGTGTGTGTGTGTGTGCTCACCTGTTTGTACTCAGCTATTTGTTTAGCACAGGAGATGAGCTGTGCTCGTGCTGTCCTGTTTCCAACCCACCCTCTAGTAACCTATCTTCCCTGAAATTGCCAGTATTTCACACTATCCAGTCTTTCTTTAAATGCTCCTACGCTTTTAGCTTCTACAATATCCCCCCCTAACTGATTCCAGACATCAACACACCTGTATATGGGAAACTATACTTCTTAACTTCTATCAAACATCTAGTCGTTTTTAGTTTTTCGCATAACCGCTCTTGTCTGAATTATCCTAAACTATACAATTATCCCTATTTAACTTTTGCATAACCATTCTATGTGTGGTACTGTCTGTGTGTGTGTGTGTGTGTGTGTGTGTGTGTGTGTTGGAATTTATTTTCGTATGTCCATACACCTAATTAATTGTTGATTTGGCCGCGTTTATTTCCCCGTTTATTTGGGCGACATATACACATTTTGACTCCAACAATGAAATTATCTTGATTCGTCGCGCTGTGACGTGTGTGTATATATACTGCCTCAACCTACTGTATGCGTGTGTGTGTGTGTTTTGTCATGCACATTCGATACGTATAATTTGTGTGTGATTTGCGCTATAAAAATGGTTTAATAAATGAAAATAAGTTAAATGGTAGTGCACATGTATGTTGTGTTGTTTTATGATTTTATATCGACCAGTGGAAAGCGTGTATTTATATATTTCTAATATTACTGTTGGGATTAGATCTGTGCGTTTGTGGTTGTATATTTGCGCGTGTTCGGTGGCCAGGTTATCCCGCCGGGCGAACACGAATTTCACCATCGCTTCATCGCGTGCATTCTGGTGGCCGGCGGTGTCGACAACTGCCTGCAACAGCTGCAACATTTGCAACAGCTTCAGAGGCAGCTGCAACACGGCGGCACGACAGCTGGCGGGCTCGAGCTGGCGGCCAACAGTTGGTTCTCCAGCAATACGCTCATCTATTTTGTGCTGGTGACAGATGTGTCGGGCACCTCCACTGACAGGTAAATTGGGGCGTTTTATTATTATTATTATAATTACAAGTAATTACACAGGCAAATACAGTAGCATGGGGGAAGAGTGCAAGTGCGCTATTACCACCCTGTGCGGTGGCCCCATGTGTACTGGAAGCTAACCAAAAATATTCCTAGAGAACTAGAGTTCGAAAAGTAAAGGTTTAGTCAGAAAGATCAAAGGTAATGAAGAAAGATACAAAAAGAAATGAAATTATCCAATGAAAACGCTAAATATAAGTTTCTATACACATTCGTACAACAGACTGAATAAGATATTTCAGTAACGCAAAAATCAACTAGAATACCTATAATGAACACATTTACAGTATTTTTGGCGTGTTGTATTTGGTGCAGGTGTTTTAGCTACCACATGCTGCAATCGAGATGCTGAGGGTTCAATTCCCGAACACTCCTATATTTTTTAATCTGATTTCACACCGTATTCTGCGCCCACATGTCAATAGTGTGCTTTCAAGTGGCATTATTAATATAGGAATTTTAGATAATTTGTTTTATTCTAGTACGCTCTATGATGCAATCACTTAACTCCTGCAGGTATTTTTGTCGCCAGCACCGTAATAATAGCATACGATGCTGGTTTTTTGTTTCATTTGCTCATAATTGAATATTTATTCGCTGAGTCTTGTTGAAAACCGAGCCAAAACATTGTCACATACACGCACATTTTTGTTTTGCATTTAAGATTGCATATAGTGTGCCTCTACTCGTTTTTTTGTCGTTTTTCGTTATGTATGTATGTATGTGTGTGTGTGTTTGTGTTTACTGCAGTGCCGATGCGGCATTTGAGCAGGTTGGCGCCAAATTTGGCACTCATTGCTGTCACCATCTTCGCATCAATTCGCTGGCACAACCGCAACATTCTCAACCAGATATCTGGCTTCCGCATCTCTACCGCCTGTCCACCCATCAGGTGCCTACTTCGTTCTCTTTGTATGTGTTGCGTTGTTTGTGAGCTTTCAATCAGATTGGTGTGTTATTCTCCACGTCATTTGCTGGGATCAGGTACTCTTGTTAACCCATATACGCCACTCGTTGCGAAAACTCAACACACGATAGATATTACATATTCGGGCGTGTAGCGAATTGTATCGCGCTGTCATCGAAAACATTTCACTGTCACCAGTTACTGCTAGACTTGTACACGAGAGGACGTGTATTAGCTGTTGTCTTATTGCTAATATAACAAGTGTAATACAATGTTAAATTTGAGCAAAATCACAAAAATTTCCATATACGATAGGCGTAAATGGGTTAATTTGGTGTGATCTGCTCGTGTGGGGTGTAATCGAATTCATAAGATCTCCATCACTTTGCTCATCGTGTTGATTCAACCCTGTAGCACCGGAATTTTGATCCTTTTTGCAAAAAAAACTCACCGTTTTTGTTGTTCATCGTCACGAAACAAAACTACCGTCCTTCTTCCCCAATATGATCGGCGCCATGTGTAGAAACCGTTACAGTAGGCAGCTGCTCTTACTTGCTTGGTATTTTCAGCACAGCAAGCCGATAAATCAAGCGCTGTGGAATCACCACACTCAGCATTCTAGAGTTTATATTTTGGGAATGAAGAGAAGGACGAATATTTTCAAAGCGCGCTCGCGTTATATTTGTGTGAGACAAACTTGTTGCTTTCTCAATATCTTCCTGCTGTTGGTTTTTGTTTCTTTTCTGTGCTGGCGCTTTCAGGAGTGCTCCTCGACCGGCTGCGTCGATGAAAGTCGCACGGCCGTCACCGACACTACTGATTTGGCCAATTTCCCGTCGCACATTATAGAGGGCGCCACCGACCAAAGTGTCGCAGGTAACTACTATCAACATCCGTTGGCCGACAGCGGTGTGGTTGTCGACGGTGACAAGTTGACTGCGGCCGTTCACGTGGCCGGCGACGATTCTGCCGCAGCGGCGGCGGCGCTGGCTCGCAGCGAGTCGGCGCCTCAGCTGGCGTTTGGGCACCGCGGCGGGTGTCAGATGTCAGCCAGCGACACTTCGTGGCGTCACAGTCAGCCGGTGAGTGTTTGTTTGCGCTATCCAGTCAGATTGACCTTCAACTCTTCACAACCAACGTGACACGGATTAGGTTTAACCGTTTGGACTGCGTGGTGTAGTGGTTAGCACATCCGCCTCTCAAGCGGGAGGTCCCTGGTTCGAAACCCGGCAGAGCAGAATTTCATTGGGTGAATTCTATAATCCCACAGCCCCTGTCCATCCAGCAGTAAATGATGGTACCAGATATCAGTCATGTGTTGTGTCATGCATTCTGTGGAGGTGTCCCTCTCTAATACGTCTTCCGTCCTTGTGGCGTCATAGCGTGGAGAGAGTCGGTTCTGCGGTGGCAGCGAGCTGCACGGGACACACCTGTGTGTGTTCATAAGCTTCGGCTTCTTCCCGTGTAGCAGCTGTTACTTAGGCATTTAACCTTTAACCTTAACAAGTGTTTGTGGTGTATATGCGTTGTGTGTGTGTGTGTTGGGCGTGTTTCTATGAGCTGAGCGATTAGGATCGTCTTTCTATGATCTCCTACATTTCCAGGGTGGTTCCTCATTTTCTCACCAATCCCCCCAAAGTATCTCCCACCAGAAAAATCCTTGCGCCGCCGCTGAGCTAAGTGCGTGCTTAACTGTTATTCTTGTTGTTACTGTTGTTCTTGTCTACAGCACGGCGGATATTTGAGCAGTGCTGACTTGGACCGAGTGCGGGCGTTGGTCAGCGAATTCACTGTCAAGAACCTTCTACCTCATGTCGAACGCATGATGAGGTCGTTCAGCGATGTGGTAAGTATTGGTGGTAATACGTGATCGATGTGGTAATCATTGGTGGTAATACGTGATTGATGTGGTAATCAGTGATTGATGTGTTAAGCATTGGTGGTAATCCGTGATTAATGTGGTAAGCATTGGTGGTAATCCGTGATGATGTGGTAAGCCTGGTGGTAATCCGTAATCGATGTGGTAATCAGTGATGGATGTGGTAATCGTTGGTGGTAATACGTGATGGATGTGGTAAGCATTGGTGGTAAGCGGTGATGGATGTGGTAAGCATTGGTGGTAATCCGTAATCGATGTGGTAATCAGTTATGGATGTGGTAAGCATTGGTGGTAATACGTGATTGATGTGGTAAGCATTGGTGGTAATCCCTGATTGATGTGGTAAGCATTGGTGGTAATCCGTAATCGATGTGGTAATCAGTTATGGATGTGGTAAGCATTGGTGGTAATCCCTGATTGATGTGGTAAGCATTGGTGGTAATACGTGATCGATGTGGTAATCAGTGATGGATGTGGTAAGCATTGGTGGTAATACGTGATTGATGTGGTAAGTATTGGTGGTAATCAGTGATTAATGTGGTAATCATGGGTGGTAATCAGTGATTAATGTGGTAAACATTGGTGGTAATCAGTGATGGATGTGGTAAGCATTGGTGGTAATCTGTGATTAATGTGGTAAGCATTGGTGGTAATACGTGATTAATGTGGTAATCATTGGTGGTAATCCGTGATTGATGTGGTAAGCATTGGTGGTAATACGTGATTAATGTGGTAAGCATTGGTGGTAATCCGTGATTGATGTGGTAAGCATTGGTGGTAATCCGTAATCGATGTGGTAATCAGTGATGGATGTGGTAAGCATTGGTGGTAATCCGTAATCGATGTGGTAAGCATTGGTGGTAACACATGATTGATGTGGTAAGCAGTGGTGGTAATACGTAATGGATGTGGTAAGCATTGGTGGTAATACGTGAATGATGTGGTACGCATTGGTGGTAATCCCTGATTAATGTGGTAATCGTTGGTGGTAATCAGTGATTGATGTGGTAAGCATGGGCGGTAAGCGGTGATGGGTGTGGTAAGCATTGGTCGTAAGCCTTGATGGATGTGGTAAACATTGGTGGTAATACGTGATTGATGTGGTAATCATTGGTGGTAAGCGGTGATGGATGTGGTAATCATTGGTGGTTATACGTGATTAATGTGGTAAGCCTGGTGATAATACGTGATGGATGTGGTAAGCATTGGTGGTAATACGTGATGTATGTGGTACGCATTGGTGGTAATCCCTGATTAATGTGGTAAGCAGTGGTGGTAATACGTGATTAATATGGTAATCATTGGTGGTAAGCGGTGATGGATGTGGTAAGCATTGGTGGTAATACGTGATTAATGTGGTAAGCCTGGTGGTAATCAGTTATTGATGTGGTAAGCATTGGTGGTAATCCGTGATTAATGTGGTAAGCATTGGTGGTAATACGTGATGGATGTGGTAAACATTGGTGGTAATACGTGATCGATGTGGTAAACATTGGTGGTAAGCCGTGATTGATGTGGTAAACATTGGTGGTAATACGTGATTAATGTGGTAATCATTGGTGGTAATCAGTGATTAATGTGGTAAACAGTGGTGGTAATACGTGATGTATGTGGTACGCATTGGTGGTAAGCCGTGATAAATGTGGTAAACATTGGTGGTAATCAGTGATTAATGTGGTAAACATTGGTGGTAATCCCTGTTTAATGTGATAATCATTGGTGGTAATACGTAATGGTTGTGGTAAGCATTGGTGGTAAGCCGTGATTGATGTGGTAAACATTGGTGGTAATACGTGATTAATGTGGTAAACATTGGTGGTAATCCGTGATTGATGTGGTAAGCAGTGGTGGTAATCCGTGATGGATGTGGTAAACATTGGTGGTAATACGGTAATGGATGTGGTAGCCATTGGTCGGCAAACTTTTCAGACAAGATATCATATGCTGATTTCTGCACTGTACCGAACACCAAACTACCATTTTATAAATGAATTTTCCCGTTTTTCACAAGTTGCTACACAGAGCACACACACAGTAATGGTTTATACATACGGCTAGAATGCAGAACGTCAACCTACTACTAATCACAATTCAACGTGCCTTCTAAATTCATCGTGTTTCTATGATAGCTTATGTTCTTCTTTCTTTGTGTTCAATATTGTTTATCTGCGGCGCATCTGAAACTGTGTGTGTGTGTTTGTATGTGATTATTTGCGCCTTATAAATACACATTATCTTACCAAGTCGCTGCGGTGGCTAATTTTTGTGTAGCTTCCTGTTATATCCTCGTCTAAACTCCCTGTGATTAAATTCAGATATCTCAAACTCAGTGCGTATGTACTCAGCTATTTGTTTATCACAGGAGATGAGCTGTGCTCGTACTGTCCTGTCTCCAACCCACCCTCTAGTAACCTATCTTCCCTGAAATTCCCAGTATTTCACACACTATCCAGTCTTACTTTAAACTTTCCTATACGCTGTTGGCTGTCACAATATCCTCCCCAATAACTCATTCCAGACACCAACTGTATGTATGTGTGTGTGTGTAAGTAAGTATGTGTATTGCCACAAACAACATTAACAAGAAAACAACAAAACAATCAGCTAAATATTGCGGCGATAGATGGTCGAGCTAAACAGCTCCTGGACGAACAGATTGACATAAACATTTCAACATTACATGCAATTGTATCAATACAGTTTAATCAACTCTGATATGATAATATAACAATTTAATCAGTTCACTCAATGAAAGTGTATACTGTGAATGACATCATCGACAATTGTGAGTAGACACGTGGAAACATGACAATATAAAGAAGTACAAAACGTGCAACAAAATACAGTTCATTCAATGAATTTGGAGTGTGTGTATGTGTGTGTGTGTGTGTGTGCGTGGCTGGGCAGGTGAACAATCGCAAGGGTGTCAGTCGTTCCTTGTTGAGCGCCACCAAGCGCTTGTTTGGTGCCGGCAAGCCGTCGCTAGGTGGCGCCACCATCGGTACATCATCAGCCAGCGGTGGTTTGGCCGCAGGGTACAGTGGCGGAGGCAGTAGTGGTTCTCTCAACAGTGTTGTGTATGTTACCAGCACACACACACACACACATTACTAAGTGCATGTGTATTACATATGTATATGTGTGTATGTATGTGTTTGTGTGTGCATGTATATGTGTGTATGTGTATTTTACCAGCACACACACACATTTTTAAGTGCATGTGTATTACATATGTATATGTGTGTATGTATGTGTGCGTGTGCATGTAAATGTGTGTATGTGTATGTTACCAGCACACACACACACACATTACTAAGTACATGTGTATTACATATGTGTACGTTACATATGTGTGCGTGCATGTATGTGTGCGTTCAAATATATATTCCAAAAAATTGTGTAATATATATTTGAACGATAAATGCTGCCATTTTTGTGTATGTGTATGTATGTATGTGTGTTATGTTTATATATGTATGTTTCTTTAATGTATGTATATGTTGCAATGAAAAGCGCGTGCCCAGCGATTGCAATAAAGCATTGATTGATTGATTGGGCATGGATATGTGTGTGTGTGTGTGTGTGTGTGTGTATATACTGAGATGTCTGTGAGCAGTTTCGGCTCAACGGACATATGTCATCTATGCGGTGTTTATTATTGTGTTTACTCTTGTTATACGTGTGTGTGTTTGTCGAGAGTGGCAAGTAAATTTACTTTACTTTACATAAACACACCTACTAACACGTACACATACACTAGTATTTACAGCCCAACCGGACACATACAAACACTTACACCCACAAATATACAAACACATTTAGACACACATGTACACATACATGGCGAACCAAGGAAACTCAACAGACATAAGCTACTCATCATTAGTTGGTGTGGTCATGCCTTTTTCTATCTCTGTGTGTGTGTGTGTGTGTGTCTGTGTGTGTGTGTGTGTGTACACAGTTATAGTCAGGAAGCTCCAGAGATTCAGGTTCGCAAGTTGGGCGACCTGGCATTCATGTTCGGACACTATGACTTAGCCTACCAGGTGACGTTTCCTTGTGCCCGTCTTGTGTATGTCTGTGTGTCTGTGTGTGTGTGTGTGTGTTTGTGGATGATTCATCGGGTCAGCCTAGATAATTGTGCACGTTTTATTCAACCAAATCATATCACGTTTGTGTGAGATTATTACAAAACATTTTTTATTACAAAAAAAAGATGTACCGTTTTTTGTATTGCAATTTAATATGAAATAAATATGAGTGCACGAACAAATGGAAGCGATGAATTAAACCAGTGGTTCTTAACCTGTGGGGAATTTCCCACTGGTGGGAAATGGAAGAGTTGCCAAGTGGGAAGCTAAAGGTCGGACAGAACAGGACAACTATGTGTGTGTTTTTATCAATTCAAATTCGTTTATGTTTGTTTCTAATCACCTCTAATGACATTTACTTTGATGTAACAACTGAATTTATTGAATTTATCAGCGCTGTGTTGTGTGGAAAATGAAGATATGGTTAATTAAGAAGAAGTGGGGAATCAGAGAGTGAGAAAAAAGGTTGAGAGCGACTGGCCTAGACCAGTGGTTTTCAACTTTTTCCAGTGTTGCAGTACCATTTTCAAATCAGCAGTGAATTCTCGCTGGATTTTTGATAATTATATTTAAAGGTTGAATGTACAAACGACGTGATAACAAAACGTTTTTCTATTCAATATTTATCCAGAATATGTAAAGCTCTTTTAGGATAATAGTGTTTTTCTCAGTTGGAAATATGAAGCATAGGTAAAACTTGTATTTCCTGTAATTTCTCACACGAGTCCTCGCACCTGCTAGGCACCAGACTCGCACCTGCTAGGGGGTGCCAGTGCCCGGTTAAGAACCCCCTGGAACCCCCTGCCCTAGCAAATGCGGGCCTGTTTCCCAAGGGGCTGCGAACATCCCTGTGAAATATGTAAGAAAATGTATGTTTTGCCTATATTTCTCCTGTAAAAAAAGACTTGAAGGAAACATAAAGGAATTTTTAGCTGTGTGAATGAATATTGTATACAAAAATAATTGGTTATTTCTTAGTATTTTTATCTTTTCCATATATAGTTATCAATAATGCAGGGTGGTGTGCTGATTCGATAACAATACATAAAATAGAAAAATACTATTTGTTATGAATTATTGCATATGTTGTTGCGCGTGTTGATTGCGGTTGCAGGCGTATCACACGGCCAAGCGGGACTTCAGCAGTGACGCTGCCTGGCTTCATTTCGCCGGCGCCGTAGAGATGGCAGCACTGGCGGCTTTTTTGCACGCGGCCGTCGACAGTGGCGCCCCCAGCAGCGGCGGTGGCGGTGGCTGGAAACAATTTCCACAGCACTATCTCGACCAGGCAATCGCTACCTATATGGATACATGTCGGTGCGTGTATGGATTTTGTTTCTTTGTTATACGGTATTTTTTTTAGCAAATATATAAATAAAAATTCATATACATGTGTAAGCTTTCCATGTGTATGAAAACGTAAAATACAATATATACTCTATTTACTCTATTTACAATTGAATACTCTATTTACTCTATATACTCTACTCTACTCTATATACTCTACTCTATATACTCTATTTACTCTATTTATTCTATTTACTCTATTTATATACTCTATTTACAATTGAAAGAGAATATTAATTCAAGTGTCCAACTGATAACGTCAATGATAATTTTTTAATTTAACACTCATAACCACCTGACACGTTATAACATTATGAAATACGTACACATTCTCATAATATGTCTACACTCATTCATATTATCACACAAATATAGAAGAATTAAAAACAAAACAGTTGCAAAAGACATTTTTAAAAAATAAAAAAGAAGGGCGAATAAGTATAAAAAAATAAATATGGAGAGGACAAAAGATTATGAATTAAAAAGCTATGATATATATTACAAATTACGAAACGTTTTCAGATGAATAACTCAAATAAATTATTTAGATAATTTAATTCAATTTTGCTTCTTGATTATATTTCATCTTCCTGGCTAAATTTTTTACTTTTCCAACTCTCTCTTTCTGAATCTTTTAGGCGTTTCTGGTACATGTTTCTGGTACATGGCACCACTGTATTGTGGTAATAGTGTTTGTACTCTTCTAAGAAATGTTTCTCTCTGCCCTAAAACTTCTTCAAAATTTTCAACGAAGAATATCTCCTGAAATTACCTGAGGCTATTTTTTTTGCTAAAAGCTAGGTCATGTCAAATGTCCATCTGTCGAGACCAATTTCGCTCTTAGCTTGAGTGCAAAATATCCTCGTAGCTATGTAGTTATAGTAAGGCGTGTTTATTTCACGTGTGTGTTATGGTTGTGTGTATAGGATTTTGTGTGTATGTGTACGTTGGACAGTGTGATGTGATAGAATATCTTCAGTGTGTGATGTGATAGAATATCTTCAGTGTGTGATGTGATAGAATATCTTCAGTGTGTGATGTGATAGAATATCTTCAGTGTGTGATGTGATAGAATATCTTCAGTGTGTGATGTGATAGAATATCTTCAGTGTGTGATGTGATAGAATATCTTCAGTGTGTGATGTGATAGAATATCTTCAGTGTGTGATGTGATAGAATATCTTCAGTGTGTGATGTGATAGAATATCTTCAGTGTGTGATGTGATAGAATATCTTCAGTGTGTGATGTGATAGAATATCTTCAGTGTGTGATGTGATAGAATATCTTCATTGTGTGATGTGATAGAATATCTTCAGTGTGACTCATAGAATTCATAGTGTGATTCTTAGATAGACAAATTATTCCAGCCAACACTTCAATGTATATTAACATATTTTTCTTGAATATGTGTGTTTATGAGTGAGAGCTTATGCCTGCGTCTGTGTGTGTGTGTGTGTGTGTGTGTGTGTGTGTCTGCTCACATACAGCTTGCCTGTGTATGCGCTGAGGGCGTCGTTATTCACTGCCGAATGTCTCAAATGGCGGGGTCAGTTAATTGAGGCCGCCCACTGCTACGTTCGCATGACCTCTGAGGACAATGACCTCAGGTCAGTTGAGGTCACGCCAATGCTGGGCGTGGACACACATCAGTATCGTCTCATATGCGTCAAAATGAGTACATTCAACGCACATAGATGCATTTTAGCTAAATTTAAAAATGTACTTCGGAAATGTATGTATGTATGTACGTTTGTATGTGTGTGTGTGTGTGTGTGTGTGTGTGTGTGTGTGTGTGTGTGTGTGTGTGTGTTTGTATGTGAGTGCTTCAGAGACCCGCGAGTGTAAATCACATTTTAATTAGCCTAATGTAATGTGTGTGTGTGTGTATGTATGTGTGTGTGAGGGTGTTATTGTTTTGTGCCACCATTTCTAGCGAAATAATTCAGCTATTTCATGCCCGACAGGTCGGCTCTGCTGCTGGAACAGGCTGCACGGTGTTTTCTGACACGAGGCGCGGCAGTGCTGCCCTCTAGCGGCGGCGGCGGCGGTGGAAAACGTCGGTTTGCCTTCCACATGGTGCTGGCCGGACATCGGTTCTCCAAGGCATCGCTGAGAGCTCATTCGGCTCGCGTGTATCGACGAGCTCTACAAGTAACTGCGGAATTTATATATTAAAATATTCGCTAGAAATTATAGCATGAAAATCACAGAGAAATCGGCTATATAATTACGTATGCCTGTTGTATTTCTTGTGATGGTTCGATTCTCTTGTGATTTGAGGTTTTTCATGTCTTGTTTTGTAAAAATTTATCACATAAAAATGATATGAAAATTGAAAAATAATGACATTTTTTTTTCCCGAATTCTAGTAATAATGTATCGTTCTATCTAATATCATTGAAATTTATTCCAATTTGTAATTTGGTGTTGACCTAAATCGCTTTGTAATTTACAATTACTTTTATCGCTTTGTAATTTATATTTTTTTGTCGTTTTATTTCTTTTTTCACTCTTTCATCTTTTTTACCATCGTATACATAAACACGTATATTGACACATACAGATGTGGAAATAAACATGAATAAAACGAAATATCAAATCAAAATTCTAACTAAAAGTGTGTATATACACAATCAGGCACCACACTGATTAATACTTCATTATAAAGCAAAATCAAATAGAACCGTATTATTATGATAATTAACACAATAATAAAATTAACTAAAAAGCCAACGATTGAATAATAAATGAAACTAAAAAGCCAACGATTGTGTACGCGTTTGTTTGTCTGTGTGTGTGTGTGTTTGTGTGTGTGTGTGTGTGATGTGTGTGTCTATGTTTTGTGTTTGTGTGTCTGTCTGTGTGTGTTGGTCTGTGTATGTGTTTGTGTTGTTTGTCTGTCTGTGTGTCTGTCCGTGTTTGTATGTTTGTGTGTAATGTCTTGATGTAATTGCGTCTGTCTGTGTGTGTTTGTGTGTATGTGATGTGTGTGGTTGTGTCTGTTTTGTGTCTGTCTGTCTGTGTTTGTGGCTGTGTTGTGTGTGTTGTGTGTCTGTCTGTGTTTGTGTATGTGTGTGTAACATTGTCTATATTAGTGATGATTATATGGTGTAAATTATCTCTCTTCTTTCTTTACCTTTCACTTTCTGTGTGTGTTTGGCTATGAGTGTGTGTGTGTGTGTGTGTGTGCGTTTGCAGCGCCCTAGAGACCCTCTAGGTGTAGGGCGCTTTATAAATATCTACCTAATGTAATGTATATGATGAGTGTTGGTGATGTGTGTGTTTGTGTGTAATGTCTTGGCAAGTGTGTGTGTGTGTGTGTGTGTGTGATATGTGTGTCTGTTTTGTGTTGTGTCTGTTTGTGTGTCTGTCTGTCTGTGTATGTGCTGTGTGTCCGTGTGTGTATGTGTGTATGTCTGTCTGTCTGTGTATGTGATGTGTGTGTCTGTGTTTTGTGTTTGTGTCTGTTTTTGTGTCTGTCTGTCTGTGTTTGTGGCTGTGTTGTGTGTCTGTGTTGTGTGTGATGTCTGTGTTTGTTTGTGTGTGTGTATGTATATATGATGAGTGTGTGTGTGTGTGATGTGTGTGTTTGTGTGTAATGTCTTGATGTAATTGGCAGATATATCGTGGCAGCGGGTGGCCTCTCATTGAGGAGCACGTATTGCTGGCTCTGTCTCGCCACGCCGTCGCTCTACACCGACTACACACCGCTCTCTCCACTCTGCTACAACTGCTCCTCTGCTCTGCCTCCTCGGCCTCCGACGACGCCAGTGGCGCCATCTGCCGACAACAACACGCCGCTTCGCAACAAGCGCTCTTTCTACGTGAGCTGCTGCAAGCACAACAAGTGAGTTTGTATGTATGTCTGTCTGTCTGTATGTGTGTGTTTGAGTGAGTGTGTATGTCTGTCTGTATATGTGTGTGTGTGTGTCTGTATATGTGTGCTTGAGTGAGTGTGAGTGTGTATGTCTGTGTGTGTGTGTGTGTGTATGTGAGCATGTGGGTGTTTGAGTGAGTGTGTATGTCTGTCTGTATGTGTTTGTTTGAGTGAGTGTGAGTGTGTATGTCTGTATGTGTGTGTATGTGCTTGTGTATGTGTTGGAGTGAGTGTGTGTGTCTGTATGTGTGTGCGTGTATGTGTGTATTTGAGTGAGTGTGAGTGTGTATGTCTGTCTGTATGTGTGTTTATGTGAGCATGTGGGTGTTTGAGTGAGTCTGTCTGTATGTATGTGTGTGTGAATACGCCTGAAACTCACATGTATATGGATATGCCGTAAAACCTCTATTTGAGCGGCATGTCGTTCTATTTTTCAAACCTTCCCCTCGTAGTGTCGTTCAATTAGAGAGTGCCGCTCTATTTTTCCACTAGATGGTCATAATTTTGAGAAAATACGGTAAATTCTATGGATGAAAAAGAACCAGCTCACGTATGCGTATTTATTTAACAAATGACACAAATAAATGGTGATTAGTGGTAATTAATCACAAATTCAACAATATAAATAAATCAATCGTATCTATTTCCAAAAGAGATGAATTAATCAAAGTGACATCGAATTAAACGCTTATGATCATGTGTGTGTGTGTGTGTGTGCATGTGTGTGTGTGAGCAGAAATGTATCGCCCTCAATGCGGCAATTGACAACAACAAGAACAAGAACAATGGCCGAGATATGAACAGCGAGATTGGTGATGTCAATGGCGTTATAGCTAACAGCACAGCCGCCTGGGGCAGCTCCCTATCACTGGCCTTGCCTGTGGTGTTGTCTCATCACACGAGCGTTCTGCTCTCATCCTCTGCTCACACCACCTCCGCTCTCTCTTCTGGCCGTACAGCGGGCGACGACGACGACGACGGTGCTGCTGGTGGGGTCAATGACCCGGCGTTCGCACAGCAGTGGCATTCAGCCACTGGCACCGTGCCAACTGATGATATTCAGCAAGAACGCAGGTACTTGGGGGTCTCAGTGTGTGTGTGTGTGTGTGTGTATATGTGCGATTGTATTGTGGGTTTTTGTGTGATTGTTGTGTGTGTGTGTGTGTGTATGTGTGTGTGTATGTGCGATTGTCTTGTGGGTTTTTGTGTGATTGTTGTGTGTGTGTGTGTGTATATGCGATTGTATTGTGGGTTTGTGTGTGATTGTTGTGTGTGTGTGTGCGTGTGTGTGTGTGTATGTGCGATTGTATTGTGGGTTTGTGTGTGATTGTTGTGTGTGTGTGTGTGTGTGTGTGTATGTGCGATTGTATTTTGGGTTTGTGTGTGATTGTTGTGTGTGTGTGTGCGTGTGTGTGTGTGTGTGTGTGTGTGCTTGCGATTGTATTGTGGGTTTGTGTGTGATTTTGTGTGTGTGTGTGTGTGTGTGTGTATGTGCGATTGTATTGTGGGTTTGTGTGTGATTTTGTGTGTGTGTGTGTGTGTGTGTATGCGATTGTCTTGTGGGCTTATGTGTGATTGTTGTGTGTGTGTGTGTGTGTGTGTGTGTATGTGCGATTGTATTGTGGGTTTGTGTGTGTGTGTGTGTATGTGCGATTGTCTTGTGGGCTTATGTGTGATTGTGTGTGTGTGTGTGTGTGTGTGTATGTGTGTGTGCGATTGTCCTGTGTGTTTGTGTACCTATATGCTGGTATATATTTGTGATTGTGCGTGTGTGTGTGTTTACGTGTATTTGTGTGTGTATATTTATGTGTGTGTGTGTGTGTGTGTTTATATGTGTGTATGTGTATTTATATGTGTGTATTCATGTGTGTGTGTGTGTGTGTGTGTGTGTGTGTGTGTGTTTATATGTCTGTATTTATGTGTGTGTGTTTATATGTCTATTTATGTGTGTGTGTGTGTGTGTGTGTGTGTTTATATGTCTGTATTTATGTGTGTGTGTGTTTATATGTCTGTAGTTATGTGTGTGTGTGTTTATATGTCTGTATTTATGTGTGTGTGTGTGTGTGTGTGTGTGTGTGTTTATATGTCTGTATTTATGTGTGTGTGTGTGTATATGTCTGTAGTTGTGTGTGTGTGTGTGTGTGTCGTTTGCAGCTGGTATCAGCTAGAGCAGTTTTGTCATGAGCAACTATCAATGGTGGACAGTAGACAAGTTCCCAACTCGGCCGCTATGGGGGCGCCACCGTCTTTATCTCGTCCCACGCGTCAGTGTATGTCTCAGTGTACCGACAACAAACACCACCAGTCTGTTCATATTGGCGGTGAGTAAGCTATAAATAGTCTGTTTTTTTACATAAGACGTATACGGTAAAACCTCTATTTGAGAGGCATGTCGTTCTATTTTTCAAACCTTCCCCCCGTAGCGCCGTTCAATTTGAGGGTGCCGCTCTATTTTTCCATTAGATGGTCATAATGTTGAGAAAATACGGTAAACGTTTATGCATATTCATTTAACAAAATACACACACACACACAACTACAGGATGATTACTGATAATTAATAACCAATTCACTGATATAAATCAGTCAGTCGTAGCTATTGTCAAAAGGAGAATAATTCATCAAAGTGACGTTTAATTAGAGATGCCCACAATAACGATTTCTCACTGTTTATTATCAATAATTACGGGCTAATACGGTGACGTGGGATGAGTGCGGGCACTATAACCACACCATGCGGTGGCCCCATGTATCGCAAGCAAACAAAACAGGTAGATAAAGTGTGAGAAAAAGGAGCTTAGATAGTTTATTCAACTCATGTGAGCCCATACACAATCCAAACCATCGCTCATACAATTCATACTTTTCTAGTTGGCAATGTGTGTATATATGTATGTGTGTGGGCGTGTGTGTATGTCTGTGTTTGTGTGTGTGTGCGGGTGTGTATGTCTGTGTTTGTATGTATATGTGCGGGTGTGTATGTCTGTTTCTGTATGTATGTGTGTGTGTGTGTGTTTGTGTGTGTATGTCTGTGTTTGTGTGTGTGTGTGTATGTCTGTGTTTGTGTGCGTGTATGTATGTCTGTGTTTGTCTGTGTGTATGTCTGTGTTTGTTTGTGTGTGTCTGTGT
Organism: Sacculina carcini; assembly: GCA_916048095.2. Lineage (NCBI taxonomy): Eukaryota > Metazoa > Arthropoda > Thecostraca > Sacculinidae > Sacculina > Sacculina carcini. The sequence goes on along the minus strand of OU696591.1, from coordinate 5,177,787 downwards.
TTGTTTGTGTGTGTGTGTTTGTGTGTGTATGTCTGTGTTTTTGTGTGTGTGTGTGTGTCCATGTCTGTGTTTGTGTGTAAGTTTGTGTGTTTGTATGTCTGTGTTTGTGTGTGCTTGTGTGTGTGTGTGTCTGTGTTTGTGTGTGTGTGTATGTTTGTATGTGTGCGGGTGTGTATGTCTGTGTTTGTGTGTGTGTGTGTGTGTGTGTGTGTGTGTGTGTCTGTGTGTGTGTGTATGTTTGTATGTGTGCGGGTGTGTATGTCTGTCTGTGTTTGTGTATGTCTGTTTCTGTATGTATGTATGTGTGTGTGTGAGTATGTCTGTTTCTGTATGTGTGTGTTTGTGTGTATATGTATGTTTGTATGTGTGTTTGTGTGTATATGTATGTTTGTTTGTATGTGTGTTTGTGTGTATATGTATGTTTGTTTGTATGTGTGTTTGTGTGTTTGTGTATGTTTGTATGTGTGTGTGTTTGTGTACAGAGAGCGTGTGTGTACGGCTGACGCTGCGCAATCCACTACAGATTGGCTTGCGAATGACCAACGTTCGACTGCAGTGCGTATTGGCTGACACATTTGTCAGCCGCGAGCTGATGGACGAGACGAACACTGGGGACAGACAATGTCCATCACAGATCGATGATCGGCTCATAGTGCCAGCTCTCGCCGAGTGTGTCATTCAGCCTCTGTCCTCCAGCCAGGCGAGTGTCTCTCTCTCTGTGTATGTGTTTGTTTGTGTGTCTTTCTCTTTTGCTCTGTGTGTGTGTTTGTGTGTCTTTCTCTTTTGCTCTGTGTGTGTGTTTATGTGTCTTTCTCTTTTGCTCTGTGTGTGTGTGTGTGTTTGTGTGTCTTTCTCTTTTGCTCTGTGTGTGTGTGTGTTTGTGTGTCTTTCTCTTTTGCTCTGTGTGTGTGTGTTTGTGTGTCTTTCTCTGTGTGTGTGTGTGTGTGTTTGTGTGTCTTTCTCTTTCTCTCTCTGTGCATGTGTGTGTTTGTGTGTCTTTCTCTTTTGATCTGTGTGTGTGTTTGTGTTTGTGTGTCTTTCTCTTTTGCTCTCTGTGTGTGTGTGTGTGTGTGTTTGTGTGTCTTTCTCTTTTGCTCTGTGTGTGTGTGCTTGTGTGTATTTCTCTTTTGCTCTCTGTGTGTGTGTGTGTGTGTTTGTGTGTCTTTCTCTTTTGTTCTGTGTGTGTGTTTGTGTGTCTTTCTCTTTTGCTCTGTGTATGTGTGTTTGTGTGTCTTTCTCTTTTGCTCTGTGTGTGTGTGTGTGTGTTTGTGTGTCTTTCTCTTTTGCTCTGTGTATGTGTGTGTTTGTGTGTCTTTCGCTTTCTCTCTGTGTGTATATGTGTGTGTTTGTGTGTCTTTCTCTTTTGCTCTGTGTGTGTGTGTGTGTGTGTGTTTGTGTGTCTTTCTCTTTTGCTCTGTGTGTGTGTGTGTGTGTTTGTGTGTCTTTCTCTTTTGCTCTGTGTGTGTGTGTGTGTGTTTGTGTGTCTTTCTCTTTTGCTCTGTGTGTGTGTTTGTGTGTCTTTCTCTTTTGCTCTGTGTATGTGTGTTTGTGTGTCTTTCTCTTTTGTTCTGTGTGTGTGTGTGTTTGTGTGTCTTTCTCTTTTGTTCTGTGTGTGTGTGTTTGTGTGTCTTTCTCTTTTGCTCTGTGTGTGTGTGTGTGTTTGTGTGTCTTTCTCGTTTGCTCTGTGTGTGTGTGTGTTTGTGTGTCTTTCTCTTTTGCTCTGTGTGTGCTTGAGTATATTTGTGTACGTGTGCGTGTGTGTGTGTGTGTGTGTATTCACCGAGTTGTGCATTGCGGGATGGAGTCACAGACTCGTTGTTCCCGCCTTCCACACTTCATATTGCTGTTTAAATCCTGTGTGTGTGTGTGTGTGTGTGTGTATACGTTTGTTTGTCTGTTTGTACGTCTATTTCTATGTGTGTACGTCCCTCTCTCTTTCTGTGTATGTGTGTATGTTTGTCTGTACATCTCTTTGTATCTCTCTCTCTCTCTGTGTTTGTGTTTGAGTAGATTTGTGTGCATCTGCCCTCTGTGTGTGTGTGTGTGTGTGTGTGTGTGTGCGTGTATATATATATGTATGTGTGTTTGTATATGTGTATACGTATATACTTGTGTGTGTGTGTGTGTGGGTGTGTTTACATGTATGTGTGTCTGGTTTAACTACACAAGATTGTTTGGTCATACTGATATCATATGTCAATGTAACAGATCTCGCTGTGTGTATCGGCCACGGCTTCTGGCTGTCTTTCTATCATCGGCCTGCGCTATGGCCTGGCTGGCTGCACCACTCATGATTGCGTCACTGATGACGTCACCACTGATGACGTACATTGTCATCAGTGGTTGAGTGTGTGTGGCCCGCGACTCAACAACACACTGCAAGAACGGTGTAGCAAGGTCTACGCCAAAGACACGCGACTACAGGTATTGCAAACCCACATACTCTGTCTCTGTCGACCTCCGCTCTCTCTCTCTCTCTTTCCAGCACACTATCTCAAGCGGTGTACATTTCCTACTTGTACTGGTACTGGTATACTTGTACTGGTACTGACGGTATTGTTATTTTTAAATTTGGTACCCTCCGGTTTTTCTGGTACCCTCTGGTTTTTCTGGTTCCCTCTGTTACCATCTTGTTTTATTATTATTATCATTATTAATTACAGGCAAATACAGTAGCATGGGGGAAGAGTGCAAGTGCACTATTACCACCCTAAGGTGGCCCCATGTACCGTAAGCGCCCAAACGATCCAGAGAGAAAGATAATTCGAAAAGAAAAAAATCTAGAAAGAGAGTTGGATAAGAAAATAATAAATAAATAACAATAAAAAATATACCATCATCCGATAACACTCCATAGGTTACATGTGTGTATTCGTATTTAGACATTAAACACGCCCGCGCGTGTGTGTGTGTGTGTGTTTGTCAGTTGCGCGTGGATGGCGAGGGCTGCCGTGTGGCCGTGCATTTTAAGCAGCTGCCTGAGCAGCTGTTGGCCGGACAGCTGAGCAGCTTCAGTGTGCGCGTGAAAAACACCAGCCAACAGCTGCCTGTGCGCCGACTGCTTCTTGCCTTCTCTCCCAGCCGCCTGCTCACCGCCGCCACCGGCCCTAGCAGCTCGTCTGGCCACCAGCTGCTCGAGCTGCCTCTGCCTGGCCAACAGCTAGCCGCTGGCGACAGCTGCAGCTGGTCGCTGTACATTCACGCGCCGTGCGACTCGGCAGCTGTCGTGGTGAACGGCCGAGTGCCTGTGCAGCTGCTAATTATGGCCAGCAGCTTAGCTGGTGACAGACCTGTGCTGATACGACATTCACACCAGTTGTCTGTGGTGCCTGTGCTAGCGGTGTGTGCGCGCGCCTATCGCGTGGCGCCGTGTGATATTGAGCGCGTGCTGAACGAACAGACACACAGTGCTCCCTGCTCTGCCTCGCTGCGCTCCCTAGCTCTGTCTGCGGCTTCGCTAGACGTGCGACTGACGTGTGAGACTCCACTAGCGACGGCGGCGGCGATGGTTGGAAGCTGTAGTTGCATATGGTTGCGACAGGTGGCGCTAGTGTCGCCGCACTGGTCACTCTGGCCTGGACAGTCGGTTTGTGGTGAGTAAACGCGATGTTTTTCACTGCCGGCTAGCATTTGCTGTCGTGTTTTTGGTGGGGTTTTCAAACTATCTGTCTCCATACATCTTTTGGTTAGCTTCCACGGTACACATGGGGGCCACCGCACACAGGGTGGTAATAGTGCACTTGCACTCTTCCCCCATGCTACTGGATTTGCCTGTAATTAATTATAACAATTGCTACATTAATTGACTACTGACACACACACACACACATCCTGGAGGGTATGGGGGTATATATATACCCCCGACAATTCGGCTGAGGGTATGAATATGCAATTATACCCCCGATAATTATGCTGAGTTCAGTTCAGTGGGTATTTTAACATCGAAATTGGCATAGCAAAAATGTAGCAATACACAAGTGTGTGTACGCAAGTGTATATGTGCTTGCGTGTGTGCTTTTAAGCTGTCTAATGTTGTTTAGCTACGTGTTTATAGCGCTCACATTACATATTATATTACACATTACATATTATGCCACGGAACAGGACAAGTTTACACTGTGTGTACTTTGGACCGATTGTATTTCACACAACAGGACTAAACGAACAGGTCACACATACAGACAAGCATACAAACATACACTTGGCTCTGGATGCCACTGAGCTTCTGGCAGGTACCGCCAGGTGGCGCGAGATGCGGTTTCACGTGGCCAAACAACAACATATAACGTTATAAATTTAATTGGCGAAGTTTGAGCGCAATTAACATTACGCCTGGTAATAAACATAGAATGTTGAGGGCAATTTTAACATAATAATTTAGCAATTTTTTCTCCGGTAAATATCAATTGATTGTGTATGTCTGTGTAGAATTGATTTTACTGACCCACCCTGTTTTACTTGGTTTTTTATCTAGTCTACCTCATTTTATGTGTCCAATATCATCTACAATTTCATCTACGATTTATGTTTTAATCCATCTATATTTTATATATTACAATTTTTCAACATGTTTTTGTTCCGTGTCTAAAATGTGTTGTGATGTAAATTGCTTCATAAATACCGCAACATGTAGAAGAAATATATGTACCTGATGACGATTAATTGTATCTGTGTGTGTGTGTGTGTGTGTGTGTGTGTGTGTGTGTGTGTGTGTGTGTGTGTGTGTGTGTTGTCTTAGCAACGCCGCGTTTGACTACCGGTAACAGCTGGCGAGTGGGCTTCTTCATTGGCAAGCTACTGACGCCTGGTGATGACTGCTGCACAGCCACTGTGAACCAGAAGCTGTCGCATCAGCCAGAACGCCACGACGATTCGACAAAACGCATCTGCAGGTCTCACCTGGATCTTGAGTCCGGCACCGAGCGACAACCGGTGAGAAAGAGGGCTGGAGAAATAGAGATAGATAGAGAAAAATATATAGGATAAGGGCGGTGAGTCTAGATTACAGATCCGTAACCATTTTTCTGTGATTTCCCTATTTATTAATGAGCCAACTCTTTATTTTCCACACACCAGCGCTAAGAAATGCAATAAATTCAGTTGTTCCACCAAATTAAACGCCAGCAAATCACTAGAAACGAAAATATACGAATTCAAATTGATAAAACGACCAATTTTATGTATGTGTTTTTGTGTTTGTGTGTGTGTGTGTGTGTATGTATGTGTGTTTGTATGATGTCATTATGTTCATATGTGTGTGTGTGTGTGTTTGTATGATGTCATTATGTTCATATGTGTGTGTGTGTGCTTGTATGATGTCAGTATGTGCATGTGTGTGTGTGTGTTTGTTTGTATGATGTCAGTATGGCGACACGCAGTCGTGCTTGGAGCTGGCTTCAGCTGAATTCGCTGAGATGCACCGCATCAGCTGCCGCCAGCCGTTCTCAGCCGCCGCAGCCGATGATGTCGGCTCGCAGTCTCATCAGCCGACGTCAGCTTCAGCTGCCTCATCGGCTGATAAGCTCAGCTCGCAGCTAATGGCTTCAGCCGTCGACCTCACCGCTGTTCTCATCCTTCATTGGCAGGCGAGTATGTTACAGACCAACTAAGCTTGTGAGTTGTTATACGTTCTGTCTGGATGTATGTGTTTACTTATGTACTCACATATTTTTAGCTACAGGGAATGAGCTATAAGCTCGAGCTGTCCTGTCTTCTTGTCAATATTCACAGCTTTATTTAATCTCTCTGTAAATTTCCCAATACACTCACTGCACTCACTATTTGTGCACTCAAACCGTTTCATACACACACACACACACATTCATGCATACACACACACACACACACACACACACACACACACACACACACACATACACACACACAGACACAAACCTACTAGGCAAGTTATGAACAATTTCACTTTGCTAATACACAAATGGTCTTTTTCAGTTTACTGCCATGCCCTCTTCTATCGGATCCATTCCACAATACTTACACCTGACAATACTTACACCTTACAATCTTCTCCATTCAGTTGTTTGTGTGTGTGTGTGTGTGTGTGTGTGTGTGTGTGTGTGTTTCATATGGATTGTCTTTATGTACCACGAAGCTAGTCTACACGAAACTTCTGTAAAATATCCAGGAAATCTATACGGAAAGGCAAAGTTTACATATTTATTGTTTTTATGGAAAAATACTGTATATTATCTACATAGCTACATTCTTCGTTCTTTCCGGTAATCTACATTATATTCTAACCTACATTTTGTCCGCTACACTTTGCATTATTTCCGTTATCTACAGTGTTTCCGCTAACAATCCAACAATATACATTTGTGTGCGTGGATAGGCTGAGCTAGAGAGCGGAGATATTGTGTGTGGCCAACATCATTTAACACTGACATCAATGACAACGACCTCAGCCAATCACTCGCTGCCTGTGGCCACGCCCACCGTGCGCCAGCCAATCACGTTCACCGGCGCGGCTGACGTCAGCGTGCCGCTGCGTCCTGATTGGTGGCCGGGTGATGACGTCATTGATCGCTTGGTCAGCGTGCGTTTCAGTCACGCGGCTAGTGTTGCTCATGACTTCCGCTCCCAGCCGTGAGTCAGCTATTAATATTAATGCAATTAATCATTAGTAGTATATTAATGCAATATTTAATATTATATTAATGCAATAATTAATATATTAATGTAATAATTAATATTATATTAATGTAATAATTAATATTATATTAATGCAATAATTAATATAATATTAAATAATCTATATTATTATGCAATAATAAATTTGAAAAAACTAATCGAAATATTCAATAAAAATTATAAAACTAGAACTCATTAATAAATTAATTACTAATAGAAATAATTAAGAATATATAGAAATAATTAACACACACACACGAACACACTCTCTCTCACACACACACACACACACACACATACACATGAGCATACAAACACACACGTGCTAGATGGTGGTGGGCAGTCAGAAGTGTAGAATCAAACCCAGCCAAGTACGTTTGCTGTTTTATCAACTGTCCTGTACAATATCGAGCCGTTCAGTGAAGTTCAAGTACAACTGTTCATGCGAGTGTGTGTGTGTGTCTGTGTGTGTATTTGTTTGTGTGTGTGTGTGTGTGTAATTGTGTGTGTTTGTGTATGTGTTTTTATGAATGTGTGTGCGTGTGTGTATTTATGCGTGTGCGTGTGTGTGTGTGTGTATTTAAGTGTTTATGTGTGTGTGTGTGTATTTAAGTTTGTGTGTGTGTGTGAAATGTTTTCCACTTGGAGTTCTGTAGACAGTTGTTTTTCTCGAAATATCGTGTATGTGTATTTATGTGCAAGTGTGTGTGTGTGTGTGTGTGTGTGTGTGTGTGGTGCTGTAATATGTTAGTCATCAGAGACGGGCTATCTATTTGCAGCGAGAAATACACACACACACACACACACACACACACACACACACACATACACACACACACATACACATACACACACACACATACAAACGGTAATTGCGAACCACGACAGAGTATTAGAGCAAGAGGACAGAGGACATACGAGAAGCAATGAGTTGCACACACACTCTCTCTCTTTCCTTATCCCATTCTCTATCTCTAGCCGACTCCATCTGCCGTAACGACAAATACATTTAATCAAAAACCGCGCCAAATAAGTTAAAGTGTCCATTACACACATACACACACACACACACACACACACACTGACACGTACACACACACACTCACACACATGGGGCTGGTTGTTTTTGCTCGCATGTGCCAATGTTTGTTGGGCTGTGTCGTTTTATGAGGAGATTGGCGGATTACACCATTAATTACAAGTGTAATTCATAGTGTAATTCAAAGGTTTGAATGCTGAGAGCAATAACAAAATATCTATGAAGAAATGCAAGGCAAATATAACAAGACAACATATATAACATGTATATATAACTTCTAAATTTAGACATGAATATATTTATTAAGTAAAAAAGCACTATATAACCTCACAGCAGACGCACAACGACAACACATCAACACTTCTAATACACACACACATATACAACATCAATCACTCATTTCTCAAGCTCCACTGATCCACATCATAACCTAATATTCTACCTACCTAACAACCTAACAAATATTCCCTCACACACACACAGACAAACACACATACGCACATACATGCATCAAGCTTGCACCAGTGGTGTATGTTAATAAGTAGCAAGAAGTCAGTTGTACTCTCACACTCTCACTTTCACTCTCACACACTTGCCTACACACACACACACACACGGCTACGCTGAACTATTATATACACACCAGCATAAACTGAACTACATACACTTATATACGAATATGCACAATGTATAATCGCCCAATGTTATATTGTGTGTGTGTGTGTGTGTGTGTAGGTTGTGTGTTGTGCCTGTGTGTGTGGAAATTGTCAACGAGTGTCGTTGCGATTTGATTGTTCAACTGACTGCTACGTCTTACAGCAAGTGAGACTTTCTACACACATACAAACATACATACACATATACACAAACACACACATACAAACACACACACATACAAACACATCCACACATACAAACACACACACATACACACACATCCACACATACAAACACACACACATACACACACATACATACAAACACATCCACACATACAAACACACACACATACACACACATACAAACACACACACATACAAACACATCCACACATACAAACACACACACATACACACACATACATACAAACACATCCACACATACAAACACACACACATACAAACACATCCACACATACAAACACACATACACACACATACATACAAACACACACACATACAAACACATACATACACATATACACAAACACACACATACATACATACACACACATATACACACACACATACATACACACATACACATACACACATATACATACACACACCCTTACTTACACACACACACACACATATACACATACACACATATACATACCCTTACATACACATACATATAAATACAAACACACACACACACACACACTCATACACACACATACATACACATACACACACACATACACACAAACAGACACACAGTTGTCCTCGACATGTATATGCCGATTTATCTACGCAATGCATAGCATTATGTCGTCGTTTCGTTCTCGGTGAATGATGTATGCCACACGGACAAATACTGTTTGGCGGCGTTTTCCCAGGGTATCAGCTATTTCCTATGAGTGTCCATGGCTGTGGTATTTGCCCTGTGTAATAGCTCGTGTGTGTGTGTGTGTATGTGTGTGTGTAGTTTATTTGTTTTTTTTGTTGTGTACGTTCCGAAGGGAGATTTTATTTAGGTCTGTCTATATTTCTGTAATTTGTTGTGGCTGTAATTGCAATTGTTCTGTTTTTGTTACGGGTATAAAGTTATTTTTAACACATTTAGTAATAAAATTTGTTTTCCCCCAGTCAGTTTAGTGTGTCGGATGTTTTTTAATTATTCTGTTTTAAATAGAATATTTTATTTTCTGTTGCATATTAATTTTATATATATTATGGGTTCATTCACATTGTTTTATAATGAAAATTGTTTACTGTCATGTCATTCTGTAGTCGGTGATCTTTCCATTTTTTATATATAAAAAAAGTGTCTGATAATTTTGCCTTGATGACTCCGTTTTGCAAGATATTTTCATCACACGAGTTTATCATATGTGTAAGACGTATTTTTTGTCAACAACAATTTCTCATTTAGCATAAACAACTCATACAATTTTTGAATACGCCTTTTAAGCCAAAGACTTCTTTCAGTCATCTTTGTTCAATATGTATAATATGTAAAAATGTAATAATGTAATAGACATAAATGTAATAATATAATACACATAAATGTAAAATGTAATAATATAATAATGTAATAATATGTAAAAGTGTGTAATTGAATTACACGAACATCTTGCACGCGATAATTTTTTATCATTTTTCAAATTACAAAATGTGTGTGTGTGTGTGTGTGTGGCGATGGTAGAGTGTGTGTGGACGTCGACTCTTCCGCTAGTGGCTCCACCTGGCGGATGTGTGACCAACTAGTCTGGCTAGGTTGTACTCGCGTACGGCGCTCTCTCCCGCTCACTAGCTCTGCCGGTGCAGGTGTTGTGCGTGTGAGTTTGGCGTTGGCTGTTAGTTCGGCCGGCGTGTACAATGCGGCTGCTGGGGTCGAGCTGGTTTGTCGCCGAGCCGCTGGGGACGACACTGAACTCACCAGCCAGCGAATTGACGATCAGTCGCTGCTGGAGGTCGTTGACCTGGCGTGTCACGCGCTGACCTCCGACAAACAGCAAATCTAATTTTCATCTACCGTAGATCGCGGTCATTAAACCCATATTATATTCCAAAATTTTACTCAATATTTTCCATGCTGGGCTCAATTGCCAGATTAATTTCATAGGGTTGAAATTCAGTCTGCCAAAGTTTTATTAATCCAAAACAACAAGCTTCATTATAGTATGAATTATAGCGATGTTCATAAAGCGCAAATATGTGTAATAGTTTGATTAAAAACGTAAATTAACAGGTAAATTATAGGAAAGGACGAATTTTCTTCAGCATATTGTTTAATGTGGAACAAACACATAATTTGAAAAAAATTACCGGACTGAAAATTTCAAATTTTAAATGGGCTTATTGGACTGTAGTACTACTAAAAACCTAGTATTTCAGGCCGTGGGCTTAATGGCCGTGAGCTACGGTATGTGATTAAATGCGCGCTTTGTTTGTCAGAAATCTAGAGCATTGACTTCAAGTATATGGGTCGTTGATCTCATCAATGGTGGTTCACCCAGATTGCCGGTCATTGACCTGGCGTGTTGGTCAAGGTCATTGACCTAGTTTATGTCGATATTTTTTGTCGGGTCACGCTGCTCAAATGACCTTGAATAACCGTGTCATTGGAATCGGGTGCGGTGTATGAATATTGTAGTGCAGGTCATTGACCTTTGACAGCGGTCATTGTCTCTTTGTCCAATTGGTGTAACCTGGAGGTCGATTTTGCGTGTCCGGTCAATGACCTTGATGTGGGTCATTGACCTATATATATGGGTTATTGACCTCTGTGTGGGTAATTGACCTCGAATTTTGCGCAGGACCATTCTGGTTCATTGACCTCACATTTGACACTGTGTGACCTGTGAGTCATGTCATTCACATCAGCACGCGACACAGTTGACCTAGGTCATTGAGGTGAGGCGAGTCACCCTTGCCGGTTTAGCGTATGTATGCGTGTGTGTAGGTGTATGTTTTTATACTCGTACGTGTATATGTGGCTATGTATTGTGCAATTTTCCTGTATGAATGTATGTTTGTGTGTGTGTGTGTGTACATATGCACGTATTTATATATGACCTGTTTTGTAAGAATGTCATTATATCTTTGTGCTTTTCTGGAATTGTTAGATGTTGGAGGATGTGAAGTCAAATATTGTTTTCACAACTGTAATAAACCCCTATACGATGAGAGTGTATGTGTGGGGGATATCGCTTTCTGATTTTCTGGAGGGAGGGGTAATTTTTGAAGGGGGTTGTATTTTTACCCGCTTGTATGCCGTAGTCACCCATGTACAATTATAATCTCATTACATTGCGTAATTTCAACATACCAAAACTTGGGAGAGGATTATACTTGTAAGTATATTGAATTGTACTTGGTTACGTCAGAAAAAAACATGTTTTCGATGCAAAATTCGGATGGAACATTATTTCCCGGGTGACTACGGTATATATGGATGCTTTATGGGAAGTTTTTATGTATATATATGTGTGTGTGTGTGTGTGTGTGTGACTGTGCGAGTGTGTGTTTGGAGAATATATTGATTATCAAGTTTCAATATTTATCTTAAAACGTGTTTATATTTGTACATTTTGGCGTGCGTGTGTTAGTTTTTTGCCCATTTCAAGTGTGATTTTAATTGTAGAAAAATTGGCGGTGTTTTATTTTAGCGCGCGTTTCAATTTATCCTGCAATTGTGTGTGTGTGTGTTTTTATTGTCTCTGTTCGGGTCGCACTGTTGAATGTTGGGTTCCATTAACGGATGATTTTTTTGTTATCAAAGCACGTGCATATACACCGACACATCTTGAGGTTGTGTTTTTTGTTCGTGTTTTACCAAGGGTAAATTGTAAAAAAATTGTGCGAATGAGACTTAGCTTTTTATTTTGGCCTACATACACATGCATGCACATGTGTGTGTGTGTTTATTTTTATATTTGTATTTTAACCACGATTGCCATAAACAAATTAAAACAATTTCAATAGATAACACAACATGAATTGGCAAAAAGACCCGTCGACAGATAATACTAATAGACGGGCTGACATTTTACATGCACAAATAAAAATAATATACAATGTGTGTGTATGTGTGTTTACTCATATGTGGGTGTATGTGCGTGTGTGTGTGTGGTTGTCAGATGTCCAATCAGTAAATTGGACAAGTCTGTGCCAATTTGTCATGTGGATTACACGTGTGTGTGTGTGTGTGTGTTAGTGTTATGCATGTGTGTAAGTGTGTGTCGTAATTATGGTGTATATGCTCTCTTTCTCTCTCTCTGTCTCTCACTCTCATGATTAATTTTCGTTATCAATGCTGGGATAAGATTATTAATTAAACATCATAAGTTTATTCCATTTTTTATATATAAAATTGCATTTTTGTTTCATTTGGCAAGCATTCTTATTTAGTAAAAAAATATCTCAAAATTTATGCTGGATAATTTTTCATCAACGAATTTTGTTTATGTTGACCTTTGTAAATACACAGCAATATCATACAAGAACTAAAATTCACATCACAAATACAAAACGTGATTTTTTTTACATTGAGCCCAATTCAACGACAGAGCTTCATTGGAATTTTAAACTTTGTCAATATTTTGCGCCCAAGCTTATACAAATGTGTGTGTTTGTGTGTGTGTGTGTATTAGCATCGTGTTTTATGCTCATTCTCATTCAACCATTATTCAGCGGAATTCTAGTGGGAATCCAGAATTATGAGCAGAATTGCATTACCACCCCCAACCGGGGTCATACCCCCACCCCCCAGGATTGCATGCCCATACTTTGCATAATTGCACTTAGTTCGTGCATAATTGCATTGGTCGTGTGCGCGTGTTAGGTGGCACATTCAACTTGTGCCGTAGTTTTGTGTCGATTGTACGTAATTTTACTGTATAATGTGAGAGCCCAACATTTCACAATTGGCTGCTGATTTCAGTTAAAAATTAAGTATTCCTCTGTTGGTGTTTTTGTGTGTGTAAACTTTGGCTTATCATTCGCCAATACAGAAGCTTTTCACCATGTTTTTCCACGAGATTCATAACAGTTGTATCCATGTCAGCATTCTGCTGGAGTTTCACATTTTTGGACGATGATTTCGCGTGCCAAAATTCACGTCGCCGCTGTCACATTATTCAGCAGAATATAACTCGAAATGGGACGCCGTGCTGAATATAGTACCGACTGTAGCGAGCAGAAATAGAGACGGATGGCTGTGGTATGCCGCATACAAATTGTCTCCCATTTTTTGGCAGTACTCGCTTAAAGCGTATACACAGAGCGCATACCAATGTGACGTGTATGTGTGTGTGTGTGTGTGTGCTTGTGTGTGTGTCTGTGTATGCATGTCTGTATGTGGCTTAGAACACTTGAATGCGTATGAAACGTATATTTCAATTATCGCACTAGTATGTTTATAACATTAGGATAAATTTTTCTTTTTGAAAATGCATGAATTTTACACGTGTATCTTGAAAGTATTTCATTTTTATTTCGTGTTCCGGTTTTGTTTTGCTGCTTGATTTTATTACTGTTGCCAGATTTGCGTTGTGAGAGTTTCCAAGCAGGAGAGAAATAAGTGTACATTTTCAATTCAATTTTAATTCGGTAACAACTAACTTCACATTTATATGTATCTATGATTTATATCATAGACACTGCATTTCTGGGAAGTATTCGCGACACAAGTATCGTGTTTGGAAACCACTGAGTTGTTGGTTGCCGTATGGAAACAAGTCATCAAGTTTGGAGACCACTGATATTGAGATCCTCCGTGCCAATTGGCTGGCTAGTTGAAATGGTCAGCTGACTCAAACAACTGACGTCACGACTGCACGCGTGGAGGTGGCGCGAGCTGCTTGGCGCGTGGGGGTTCGGGAGTGGCGGCGGTCGGCGGCGGAATGACCTCTTGATGGTAGCGCCTTCTGCGGCAGTTTCGTGCGTGAATTCGTAGGTGAGACTGCCCAGTACGCCTCCGCTCAATGGGCCCGCCCAGTATACCTGCCACATCAGAGCCGTTATGCTTTAAAAATTTCACTGAGAAATTTTGCAGAGAAAATCGTTGGCGTATTCGCAACGCTGTTGTTAAGTGTTTCTGCCGCCCTGTTGGATTATGTGTCAGAGCTTGTCGAAATTCAGCAGGGCGTAGAACGACTGTCAGACACAAAAGCACTTATCTGCACAAGCTACACATCGGTGCTTTTATGATTTGGTGAAAATGCCATTCTGGGATATTCTCATTGGCCACGCTTGCCAAATGTTTCGCATAAGAAATGGCACAGACTAAATCTTTGATTCAAGATTAGTTATTTATAGTATCAAGGAGCATAAACATCATCATAAATAACATTGATCAAACATAATCATAATTGCTCACAAATGCCCACAACATAATTCCTGACGACAATATATACAAAATATGTATGGTTGCTAGAAATTTTGATGTTATTAAGCGCTGTGTTTTATGTCGGCAATATATTATAATTATATTTCCTCAAACATTATCGTAACTCATAAATATAGACGTTCAACGCATTCAAATTTTACCGTATATACGTGCATTTTTTATACGATTGTAAAAAATGTAAGAATTTGGGCGAAAAATATGCCCAGATTGGCAAACTGACCCAGTGCAGTTGCCAATTTTGGCTTAGCAGTGCATGACATAGCGCACGAGCAGGATTGAGCAAGGCACCCGTGGAACCCACCTGTGAATGGCCGGCATCATAATGAGAGGAAGTATTTCAGGATTAAGATTGTCACGCTTTTAATCCAGAAATACCTTTTGATATTTCTCGAAAAACAGCAAACAAGTGTTGCTTGAATGTGTAGATCAAACTCAACATTTATAATTATCTGAACAATAGTAATATTTATAATATTTATACAATACAATTCTTGAATATTTACGTACGTTTTAACCAAGACACACACACACATAACAGACATACACACAGACTCATTCAAGCAAATTTGTTTATGTACGTTACCTTCAATTACAGAAAATATAAAATTATCAATTTACGCGTTTTTTGTTGTCTACAAACCTTGACTATATTTTTGCCGTTTTGTGTTATTAATCGGTTATTTATTGCTGATGCAAAAATATATCTGGGTGTATATACATATTGAGTGAAGATGAAGAAATTGTTCATACAATGAAAAACAGTTACAAGCACTAAATAATAAAAATGAATCATTTTTTTTGTTGATTGTTACTTAATTACTTATTCATTCATATTTATTGTTATTTATTCATTTTTATTGATGCTTTTCATTTATTGAATCACATTATTTATTGTTGATTGTTGTTATTTATTGAGGAGTATGGTTGGAGTGACATTATGCCGTGTTATCGAATGAATTGTTTATTAGTATTCATTTATTTTTATGTTTTTCAACTATCTTTCTCCCTTGAATTCTTTATTTTTCGAACTCTCCTTCTCTACATCTTTTGGTTAGCTTCTAGTACACATGGGGCCACCGCACACGGTGGTAATAGTGCACTTGCACTCTTCTTATCCTACTGGGTTTGCCGGTATTTAATAATAATAATAATAATTACAATATCACTTATAATCTTAGAAAGTATCTAGATGTTTGCGTGTGCTTGTGTATGCTTGCGTGTGTGTATGTTTGTGTGTGTGTGTGTGTGTGTGTATGCTTGTGCGTGTGTGTATGTATATTTCACAGAAAAGATGGCCGCAGCTGCGTAGGCCAGTCCTATTGACACGGCCTTACATCCCACGTCCAGTCTGCTGGTGTCCAAGGCTGCCAGATGCGCCACGACCAGCACAAAGGTTGCCAGGCACTCCACACCGAATGCCTGAGTTGGCAACACTCCCTCACTCACACCAATCATCTAACAAACAAACACACACACACACACACACACACACACACACAGACACACACATGTACATTCGCATGCATAATTACGTTTCGTCGAATTAATTAACAAGCGCCAGGAGGGTTTCCAAAGTTTTCCAACATAATCTTGGGTGTATGTATGTATGTATGTGTGTGTGTGTATGTGTGTATGTGTGCGTGTGTGTATGTATGTGTATATGTGTCTGTGTGTGTATAATTATTTTCTGGCTGGAGACACTTATAATCACTTATAATTAATTTCAGGGTAAAAAATATATTAAAATAGATCTGCCAAGTTTCAATACCAGTGTGGGTGGGACGTATGTTTTTGTCAACAACAATTTCTCATTTAGCTTAAACAACTCTTACTTTTTGACTATGCCTTTTAAGCCTAAGGCTTCTTCTTGGCATCTTTGTTTAATGTGCTTATTATGTAAACATGTAATATGCTTAAATGAATTACACAAACATAACTCTTATACACGATGATGTTATTTTTTCAAACAACAAGAATATTACACAAGCAACATAACACTTTTTTTTATTGTGGGTAAGCCTCCAATGATGTGGCTACTAACGAGAATGGGCTGCAAGTTAATGATATGTTGATTGGGCGTGACAGTTGCATTCAAAACAGGCACATCGATCGCCGAATAAAGTTGTTCCATTCTGTCTCACTCCTCCTCTCCATCCTGCCTGTCTATCTCCATCGTTCTCTTGCTTTTGAGGCGCGTACGTTTTTGTCATTAAAAATGAGAACGCTTGTGACATGGCGGGTGAAAAACAATTAACAATTACTTTTATCTTAGCAAACAGCGTTGGGTTAAAAAAAGATGCTTTCAAATAAAATAGAGAATGTATGAACAGTTTATATTCGCATCTACTGCCCGAATTAATTAGGTATGCTTCCATTTACGCTGTGTATTGTATATGTGTATGCTATTAATACTTATATACCGTAACACTTCTAGAACGGCGTCTCTAATTGAACGACACTTTGGCAGCTAAAATAACGACGTCTCACTTGATTTTTATTGTTGAATTTGTGATAACTTAGCAGTAATCACCCTGCATTTGTGCTTTTTTATAAATAAATTTGTATACGTTAGCTGGTTCTGTTTTCATTAATAAAAAATGCCGTATCTTTCCAAAATTATGACCAGCTAGTGGAAAAATAGAGCGGCACCGTCTAATTTAACTTCACTTCGGGGGAAGGCTTGAAAAATAGAACGACATGCCGTTCAAATACAGGTTTCGCGGTACATTTAAATTTTATTCACCTATAATTGCTTTCTGATCTTTCCCATTATTACTCACCGCTCGGCAATTGGCTGGTTGAGTGGCGGCGTTTTGTAGCGCGTATAATACGGCGGCGGCGCTCATTGACCCCACCAGCTGGGCCGTGACATAACCGAGGGCACGCAATGGCGAGATATAGCTTACTATCAACATGCCACACGTCAACGCCGGGTTCATATGCGCTCCGCTCACATTGCCAAAACACTGAGTCAGCGTGGCAACAACGCAAAACTGCGCCAACACGATTGCAATGTCTCGGCATAAATTCGATGAACAGGTCGGGGCTGTAGGCAGTCTATCCGCCACAGTGGCATTGCCTGAGACCACTTCGGATACTGCTGCTGTTGCCGGCACGGAGCAGAACGAAGCTGCGCTGCCGCCAATTAAAACGCAAGCAGTCAGCGTGCACACCATCTCTGCTCTCAGCTGCTTCCAGAATTTCGTTGATTTGAGCTCTTCGGAACAGCTGAGCGACTGAGGCATTGTTTCCATGTAGCGGCGCATTGCTGCCACAGCAGAGGCGCGGACATCGCTGCCACTCGTCGGCTGCTCTGCTGCTGGCATTGTGCACCGACGGAGCGTGCACGTCCGCTCCCGCCGACGTTCGACGTGCGACTGAGCGATCGACAGTGCCTGCGCTTAAGTGCCGCTATTTACGAGAGGGTTTCTTGCTGGGATTACCGTCATTGACTGTACCCGCAAATTGGCCATCGTTTATCTAAGCCCCTTGAAGATCCACTCTTTAATGATGCTGATATATCGAGCCAGTGTAGTTCAAATCGGGCGAAAAATTTTACATTTCGCTTTATCGAATTCATTGAATATAAGTGGGTGCACAACTAAGCGTGAATGTGCGTACTTGCAAGTGTGAGTGCAAAGGAGTGCATATTTGTATTTATAAGATATTTCAGATGGAATAAATGGTATATAATCCTTACACATTCATATAAGTGGTTTTCAGTGCTTGTGAACAATTACATATTAATAATTTATTCATAATATGCTTTAATAATTATAATCAACCAATGAAAACATTTATGAATGAAATTCATAGGAACCAATGAAAACATAAGCGGTGTGAACACCGCAAAAAGTCTCATCTCAAAAACCGCCAGAAAATCAGCTGGTAATCTGGCAGCTTTGCTGTCGAGTTTTCCCTGTTTGTTTTCGTTTGTTTTGATCTTACTTCTCGTGTTTTGTCGTAGCTGTGGGTTGGTGCCGCTTATTCATTCGTTGAATATTTGTTTGTCTAACCGAGAGATGCTTATGTAATCCGATTGCTTATATATTCAAGCGAATGGTTTTGTTTTTTCAAAATATATATATGGAAAACGCGATTAAATTGGAGACTCCATGGTATTGGAGTAATAGCAGTTTGCAAAATACTATAAATAAGTGCGGAATTTTTAAGTGCCTCTTGTTTTTAAATGTAGTGTATGCTATTTTAAATAAATTATGGTGCAATGTATCGGCATGGTATATGACAATCTTAGTTTCGGGCTAATGTTGGATACATGAAATTTATTCTAGAGAGCTCTTATTCCTATTTTTGACATTTTGACCAATTTAACCCCATTTGCATTTGTACAGATGAAAATTTCCTGTATCTATTTATTTGGTGCGAGCTTCAAGACCAGAGTCGAAACACAATCTTGTCAAAACATTTGTAAGTCCTAGCGAATGTGATACACTGAGGTTTTTCGGTTGACAGTTTTTATCGGATACTGACATTTGTGCCAGTATGACTTTGCTTGGTGCGTCACGCCTCGTCTCGTGTGCGTCGCGATTGTCGACATGCGCCGCCAAATATCCGCTCAACTGCGCCAGAATTGTGCGTCACTTCGGCACTTCGCAGCGGTGCGTAGTTCAGTAGTGTACTGATTGTTCTGTGTGATTTACCCATCACCTCCCGGTGATCTCACATGAGATCACATGTTCCTTATAAATATAGCCTATTGATTGAACATAGGTGAATATAGAGAAAAAACTACAAAATGTGACATTTTGTAGTTTAATATTAAATACATTTTGTGTGTTTTCTCTATATTAACACATTCAATCAATAGGCTATATTTATAAGGAACATGTATTTGATATCAACGCAATATTTCGAAAAAATGGAGTGAAATTTATTGATACACAAGTTTTAAAATGCCAAAGCTGTTCTGCTTAATATAATCATGAGAGGTAATGGGTTGAGTCAGTGACCGCTCATTTGTGAAGCAAACATTCATCTTCGCATCACAGCCACATTTTATAGGAAAAATATTCTAAATATTGTAAATATAAATATTTACTCTTGGTGAGCAGAGTCACAGATTTGGCAACCCTCATTAATTTTGCATCGTTATCATACGCATATTCGTCTCTTAGTAAATCGTAAATGTAAACCTCTGTCTCTTGACGATCAAATTGTTTGAGGATTGCAATTATGCAGTCGATATCGCTGGTGCTTTTCCATTCAGCCCTTTTCATTGATAAAAATAATAATTATAATAATTACTGGCGTATCCAGGGGGGTGGGGTCAGGGGACTGACATGTTTCCATCAACTCCTCATAACCAAGATATTCACTAAAAGAGGTAAAATATCTCTGAGTAGAATTTGTTGATATAAGCATTATCGCAAAAGCATATGCGCACATTATTGTGTGTGTAAATGTGTGTAAATATCATTGAAAAATGTCCCACGTCATGACCTTCACACGCTACCTAGTCACTCATACATAATTATAGCCCCCCAAATAATTATACTCTGGTTCTGCCACTGACAATTATACTTGTAATTAATGTTGTTGTTTGTCGTGTGGCGTGCAGTTGTCATGGCGAGACTGAACGTCCCTGCACGTCACAAATGCCTAAACTCACCGATATCGGCTCGCGCGCCATTTTCACTTCCGACCACGACATTCTGCGCGAATCGGCGCGCAAATTTTTCGAACAAGAAGTGAAGCCACACCATTCCAAGTGAGCGGACGTTTTGTTTTTTATAAATTTAGTTTAACTTTAGTTTAGTTATTATTTATTATCTTTATTACGTTTTTATCTCTTTTTATTATTATAGCTTGTTTGTTCTGTATAATTTTATAAAATTAGTATTCTTTTTACATATTTTTTTCACTTTTGTTTTTTATTTCACCTTAATTTCACACCCAATCAACTTCATTTGAATCAATACAGACACTGTAGGAAACGCAATTGGCCTAGTTGATTTTTGTGAATGTTTTCATAGTGAATGATTCACATAACGAGTGTGAAATGCGATTAATCATAAAATAATGCAGTAATTATTATTCCTCTAATACGCATTTATAACTATAGTTATAATAATAATAAATATTACACTTTTTGTGTGTTTGCGTTCGTGTTTTATACATATATGTGTATGTGTGTGATTATGTATGTGTGTGTGTTTGTTTGCAGATGGGAGGAAGAGGGACAGGTTAGTCGCGAGTTATGGTTGAAGGCCGGTGAGCAGGGCATGTTGGGTGTGAACACGCTGGCAGAACATGGCGGTCTCGGGGGCGACTGGCTGGACGCGTGCATTATTCTCGAGGAACAGTCAGTGTCCACTCGCCAACACACACACACACACATACACCAAAAATTCCACAAAGCCTAAAATGTATTAATGAAACAAGTTCTCTGGAAGGGTTCGAATTTGCTCTAAAAACACTTTTTAGCCGAAATGATATCAGACATTTAACGGTGTATGTTGATAAGACCGTCTTATTTCGATGTAATTCATGTAAATTGCATATACTTAAATGCAGTGTATCGTGTTGTTTCATATATAGTCTCGATATGATTTTCGTTGTTTGCTACATGATTTGTCCATTGGAGTATATAAATATCACACACAAATGAGCACATTCACATGATTGCACAACTGAATGCAAGAGCCACGGCTCGACGAATCGTTGCCTTATTAATCTGTGCTTGCTGTATAACTTGTTTTGTTGTCTATGTGTGGCAATACATCAAATTTACAAATTGACACAAACACACAGAAATACAGACAGGCTGACAGACAGACATAGACTTACAGATCGATAGACAGATATGTATGTATATGTATCACATATATCACACACAAATGTGCAGTCACATGATTGTACAAGTTAAAGGTTAAAAGGTTAAATGCCTAAGTGGCAGCTGCTACACGGGAAGAAGCCGAAGCTTATGAACACACACAGGTGTGCCCCGTGCAGCTCGCTGCCACCGCAGAACCGACTCTCTCCACGCTATGACGCCACAAGGACGTAAGACGTATTAGAGAGGACCACCTCCCCATAATGCATGGCACAACTCATGACTGATATCTGGTACTATTTACTGCTGGGTTGACAGGGGCTGTGGGATTGTAGAATTCGCCCAATGAAATTCTGCTCCGCCGGGTTATATTATATGATTTTCGTTCTTCCAAGAGCTACGGCTCAATGACCCGTTGTCTTATTAGTCTGATTTTGCTATATATTTCGTTTTTTTTTGTGGCAATACATAGAATTTACTAATCAATTTACAAATTTTACACTCACACACACATGCCATGTCACACACACAAACACTATACATCACATCATACGTCTACATCTTCTCATCTTACATACACACACACATGCAAGACGTTTCGAGTGATTGTGTGTGTGTGTGTGTGTGTGTGTGTTTGGCTGGTAGATCGTACACGAACTGTTCGGGCCCCGGTTTTGCAATGCACTCGGATATTGTGATGCCGTACATTTCACATTTCGGCAGCGACGAGCAGCGACAGCGAATACTGCCCGACATGACGGCCGGCAAGAAGATTGGCGCTCTGGCCATGACCGAGCCAGGCGCCGGCAGGTCAGTGACCTCGAGGGACACAGGTCATTGACCTATATTAACACAGGTCACTGACATCTGGTGATACAGCTCATTGGCCTCTAATAACACGTCATTGGTCTATAATTGCACAGGTCATTGATCTCTAGTAACACGTCATTGATCTTTAATTACACAGGTCATTGACTTCCAATTACAGAGGTGAGTGACCTCGAGTGAACCGGGTCACTTATACTTTTATGAGCTAGTGAACCCCAGTGACATTTGTCAATAACCTTTTTGACATGGCTTATTGATCTCTAATGATGCGGTACATTGACCCCGAGTTACACAGGTCAGTGACCTTTAGTGAAGTTCGTCAGTTTCATCGAGTGACGCAGGTCTCATCCTATTTTAAGTTTCATTGCATACGTGCTCGTGTATGCCTTTGAGTGTACATGTTTGAAAGTGTATCTCATATGATAAGATAGATCGTTGTTATTAGAAGTTTATGACAACATATGTGTGTGTGTGTGTGTGTGTGTGTGTGCAGTGACTTGCAGGGAGTGCGCACGACTGCCGTGCGTGACGGCGACGACTACATATTGAACGGCAGCAAGGTGTTCATCACCAACGGCTACATGTGTGACGTGGTCATTGTGGTGGCCATCACCGACCCACAGGCACGATCTCCGGCGCACGGCATCAGCTTGTTTCTGGTCGAGGAGGGTATGGCCGGCTTCCGCAAAGGCCAGCGACTCAAGAAGATGGGTATGAAGGCGCAGGATACTGCTGAGCTGTTCTTCGACGACGTTCGTCTGCCCGCCTCGGCGCTGCTCGGCCAGGAGAACGGCGGCTTCTACCAGCTGATGCGCGAGCTGCCGCAGGAACGGCTGCTGATCGGCGTCATGTCGATGGCCAACTCGGAGTGGGCGTTCGAAGAGACGCGCGACTACCTGCTCAACCGTAAGGCGTTTGGACGCACTCTGTCGCATTTGCAGACAATTCAACACCGTCTGGCGGCGCTCAAGACCGAGTTGGCCGTGTGTCGCGCCTTCACCGACCAGTGCATTGAGCTGCACTCGCGCGGCAAGCTGGACGGAGCCATGGCGTCGATGAACAAGTACTGGATGACCGACCTGCAGAACCGTGTCGCCTACGAGGGCGTGCAGCTGCACGGAGGATGGGGCTACATGTGGGAATATCCCATCTGCAAGTCTTATGTCGACGCCAAGGTGATTGACGTCGTGTATTTCTAGTGGCAACCGAAAATAACACGGTATTTTCCGCGAGTTATTGATCCTCCCTCTTTCTCCGTCCCTCTGTTTCTCTCTCTCTCTCTTTTACATGATCGAGGTACGTGTGGATTACAGTAATTGATTTAGTGACGTTCATGATGTTCCCCTTTCCACTTTAATCATTTAATTAAATAATAATAATAATAGTAAATTGAGATTTATGTCGTTTCTCGCCAATATTGCCACTTATAATGGTGACTACTAGTAACTGTATTGTTGTTGTTGTTGTGTGTTGCCAGGTACAAACCATCTATGGAGGCAGCAACGAGATTATGCGTGAGCTCATAGCCCGCACAATTGTATCCAAGAAGTAAATTTGTCACGGGCGCGGCGAATATGTACATTTGTGTTTGTTTATTGAACGATAACACGTGAATAATGTACGTGAACTCCTGCTGCATTTTTATACAATGCAAATTTCACTTTGCAAACTGGTTTTGCACAATGTTTTAAGCTGCGGCTCCGGGGAGTTTTTTTTTTGTTTTTTGAAATTTTATCATTAGAAGTGCAGTGAACAATATAGGCAACTCGACAGAAAATAGTTTTAGACCAAGAGTGAAAATCGTGATTAATTATCACAATTGATATGAAAAATCTACAATGTAAGACGGGACGACCAATAATAGACATTATTTATCGTGTATGTGCTCAGGACGTATTTACTGTTGATACCTATGGTTTATACTAGGTTTTCTAGTAATACTGCTATCAAAAGCGCCCATGTGATTCTATGGGATTGTTTCCCCAAGCGATTGTTTTAATTTGATATTTGCGATGTTATTTAATAGACACTTGTTTAGTATGAAGTGTTTGTGGTATTGGTGTTATTTTTTTCTTCCATTGATTTTGTATGCATCAATATGAATTCATGGATTCTCTTTATTGTGATGGAATGTTTGTGTGCACATGACATGGTAATGGAAATATACTTGCATGTTCTGTCACGGTTATTTTCCTTTGAGACACAGGCGGATCTACGACAGTGGTGGCGCCAAGGGGGGGGGGGGGGGGCTCCAGGCCCCCAAAAATATGCTAAGCCCACCAAAAATCATAATCATGGAAATTAAAATTTCTTACCACTGTAAATGAAGTCCTGTAATTTTTACTCAATTTCGAGGACTGAATCAGTGTGCCCCAGTCCCTTATCATAATATAGTATCTCTTATCATAATCCTTTATCATCATGTCCCATATCATATTATGTAGTCAGTGTTCGAGTGTAGCTCCTCATGCTTCGCCAAGCCTCCACAACTTTTTCCTTAGCCCCCAGAACTTTTTATTTGGCTCCACCCCCCTCAGTCCCCCCATCGGAAGAGTCCTGGCGATCTAGGGACTTCAGGTCCAGATTAATTTAATTTGCTGAATGTTTGATTTCAGTCCAGTAAGTCTTAACAGAGCGTGTCAACACGCATTCTTTCTCCAACTCTTCGACCATAAATACTTCTGATCTTTGTTTACAATTCATTATTGTCATAGCAACGGCCGAAGCGCGCGCATTACAAACATCTAACTATCGTGCCTCATGGGTGATTTGGCATTTGCCACTAATTTGAGAGTCGTATTTGAAGACAAAAAGAGTGTTATGGATAGTATATGGATAAAACCAGTTGTAAGTGGCAGAGTTTAATATTTAATTTCTCAGTACGTCGATAACAGTCTTCTGAGAAGCTGTGTTTCAACCGTTATTGTTGAAACGAAAATTCATACCAGGATAATATTGGAATATTGTATCACGGACATTTATTTAACTGAAACATCATAACTTAATTTTGTCCTCTTAATCACAGCAACTGAAAATACAACGCTCTTGTAAGGTCAATCTAATGTACGGGAAATTGCAAATATAACTCGCTTTGATAATTCGTCGTTTTGAAGGTATTTGTGCCATATTTATATTCGATTTATTTGCTGTTCCACCTGTACAACGAAGAAAAATGTGTGACAAATGAGCCTATTTGAGAGCCACTGTTTCGTTTTGTCACGTGATCACACGCAACAAAATTCGAGCTCGCTGATTGGTCGGCGTGACCCAGACGGTTTGATCAACGCCACCTAGATTGCGTTTCGTGTTCGGTCTTGTTCGGTATATTGTTGTGAAAGTTGGTGAATTTTTCTTGTTGGTCTCCGTCAGCTGGTACTGTATATAAAATTTACTTTTCAGCGCTTAATTGTTCATTATTTGTCTTTTCTGATTATCGTTCGTTTGTTTGTCCATTTTGTCTGGTTTGTCGTTGAGTAATTATTCTCTCTTTGTAGGTTTGCCAATATGAACATGAAGCGATTAAAAAAAATGTGCATTGATAATCTGTGTAATTGCTTTCAACACAGAAATAAATGTTTTTGGAATCGCCTTGTGAGCCTTGATGGTTTTATATGCTAAAACTATATAAATCTATTTAGATCAAGAACATTATGATTAAACATTTAGAAACATTTCAGTCATATTTATTTTGTTTGTGCAACTACAAAACTTGTATGCAGATTTCACTTATGCCAGGATAGAGTTGTTACAGATTGATGCGCGGTACATTCAAATATTTCTACTGGCGAGGCATGGTATGCTGTATTGCAAACTTAATGCTGTAACTTAAACTAACTGCTGTATTATGATTATTTTAGCAAGTTTCTAGCGTGACTGTATTGTCTTTTGATGTTTTAATCTATTAATATATAGTGTGGTTATTCTGGGAGAATATACAAGGATTAACTACGAAAGGATTTGTCATTTCTGTTCACAGATTCGTTGTTCTGATTGGTGCCACCTGACGTAATTATTTCTAATGCCATCAGTTAGCTGCGGCGGCAATATGAATAACCTTGACCCCACTGACGTCTGTGACCCCCTTGAACCTCTGGAGCCCCCCGATCAGTTTGCGTTTCCGTTCACACCGTACGACTCTCAGAAGGATTTTATGAGACAGCTGTACCTCGCCATTGAACAGCGCAAACTGGGCATTTTCGAGAGTCCCACGGGAACGGTGAGTTTCTGCATTAGTAATTTTGTCTGCTTCCTGTGAGAACTCCCTGCATTAGGGATGTGAATACTCGCACTCACTGTATCTTCTGTTCGAAACTTGGGCGTTATTTCCGATTCCAACTTGTGCGTTTCTAATAACGTTGTTTCTATTGCCTGTACCTGTCGTTTGAATTTGAGCTGTATTTATCCTATTCGCTACTGTTTAGACCGGCCTTCTTCCATTAAATTAATCCAGTCTCTTGTTTTCTCTCGTCTACATTAGTGCAGCTCATTCCACCACACTCTCACCATCAAATATTTGAAAATGCTTTGAAAATAATTCTGTCGCTTTGTACCTTGTGGTGCCCCACTTGAAGCCGCATCTCTGGTACCGCCACCTGGGGGTACATGCTAGAAGCTCAGTGTCATCTACAACCAAGTGTATGTTTGTGTGTCCGTCATTGTGCTTGTTTTTTACCAATTGCATGTCTGTATTCTTGTCTGTATGTGTGACCTGTTCGTTTCGTCTTCTTGTGTAAAACACAGTCGGTCCAAAGCACTCACGTTGTTCACTTGTGTTGCTCCATGACTACCCCAAACGCCACAACTTCATCCTACTCCTTGCCGCCATACCTCTCAATATATGGTCCCATTTCGCTAGCTTCCCATCATTCCTAAAATTTATTTTCGTTTGTGTTGTCTCATGTATAAAATTCTCTATAATTGTCGTTCTCCATCCTATTTTGTAGATCTTTTAGTTCTTCTGGTAACTTATATTCTCGTATTTATCGTCCCTCATCCTGTCCTCGCTCTATAAACGAATCTGCTTGGTCCGCAAAATCCTCTTTCTATGCGCCTTGACTCTACAAGGATCTTTCTCCCTCAATCACTTTCGCTTTATCCTTTATTATTTTCTCTTCCTCACTTCGTAAATATCTTCTCGCTAAATCTTTCGACCCCATTTCTCACGCTCTTACACCGTACGCTTCCTTATGATATTCATTCACCATCACTTCCTTTCTGTTTCACTTCACGCTCATATCTTACCCATCATGTTATGAATATGCGTTTATGCCGTAGTCGATGTCATATCTCTGCTTGTTGTGTGTTTTGTCTTGCTGTTTTATGATTGTATTTTTCTCTGCCCTATCTTTTCTTCTATTCTTCTATCAACATGTGAATTTTCCTGAGAATTATCATCCTGCTATCGTTGACTGTTATCGTTTTTTGTTGTTTCACATTCCGCGCTTGTGTGATGTATAAGCGCTATACAAATACATTGTTAAATACTGCAGCTCTCCTCTGCGTGTGTTTGTTTGTGTGTGTCTGTGTGTGTGTCTATGTTTGTGGGTGTGTGTGTTTGTGTGTATATGTGTATGTTTGCGTGCATATGTGTGTATATCTGTATTTGTGTGTGTATATGTGTATGTTTGTATGTGTGTGTTTGTGTGTATAGGTGTATGTTTGTGTGTGTCTATGTTTGTGTGTGTGTGTGTGTCTGTGTGTTTGTGTGTATATGGATATGTTTGTGTGTGTATATGTGTATGTTTGTGTGTGTGTGTTTATGTGTATGTGTGTATGTTTGTGTGTGTATATGTGTATTTTTGTGTGTGTGTATGTGTATATGTGTATCTTTGTTTGTGTGTGTTTGTTTGTGTGTGTTTGTGTGTGTATGTATGTTTGTTTGCTGTGCAGGGTAAGTCGATGTCGCTGATCTGTGGCGCGATGCGTTGGCTGGTTGATCACGAGAAGCGCGAGGTGCGCGCTGCCAAACAACTCCTCTCCTCTCTGTCTACCCCTCTGCCGTCCTCTACCTCCACCTCGGCGGCAGCTGCTTTCTCGTGGGTCGACGAGCAGCTGGCCGAACGTGGCAGACAGCTGCAGCTGTTGCAAGCTCGCCGCCGACTCGAGAAAATTCGCAAGTCGCGCGCCAAATTTGTCGCGCACGCCAGACGCGAAGTTCCACCGGAGGTTGGTCGCGCGGCGGTTGATTGGTTTTTGGTTGTTAATCGCTGATTTTGTCCCTCAGCTGATCTATTGGATAAGTTTTTATAAATATTGTTTAACACATTGCTTCCCGGTGATCTCATATGAAATCACTTAAAAATGACCATATTTCGTAGTTTTTTGTCTATATTAACATATATTCAATCATTAGGCTAAAGTTATGAGAAACATTTCTTCGTTATTAACGGAAATTTATTAAGAATTTTATTCGAAATAATTGCTGTACATGCCTGAAAATATAAAAATCTCCGTACTGATTATAATCATGGGAGGACTATATTTATGAGTTAATGTTTATTTATTAATTTTTGACTTAGAGTTGCTTGAATGTTTTATTTTGTGGAACAATTAATTTTTCCTTTTAATCCGAATTTTCTTAAGTTGTCCGATGAATTAAATTTCCTACTGAGTTTCAATTTTCATTTGCAAAGCCTGCGAGCGGCGACAATTACGACGCATCTGCGGCGGAGGCGGCCGTCGACAACCACGAGGACGAGGATCTGGTGGAGGCGAGAGAGAGCGACGCAGAACGGCTCTCAGACTCTGACCTGGACACGGAACGTGATAACGACGAGGAGCCTTACCAACGTACGCAGGTGCCAACTACAGTTTTTCACTTGACGCACAAAGTGACGCACTTAGTATCTCTTATGCCGCATTTTGCTGTTTGCTAGACACTTGATCTAAGTATGTATAAATTTACTGTATTACATACAGATAACCGAATAAAATGAGATATTCAAGTTTCTCAACTGGAATTTCTACATGCAATGGTTGATCTATTTCAACTGCGATTGGGTAAATCTAATTATAATAATAATTATAATTAGTGAATTGGTGCACGTGCCGCATTTTAACATCACTACCCTACTTTCTCGATGCAGAAAAATGTATGCGTATGTGTGTTTTTCGGTCTGTGTGTATGTGTATATATGTGTGTATGTTTGTCTATATGTGTACGTGTTTGTAAGTCTGTATGTGTATGTATGGACGCATGTTTGTGTGCGTATGTGTATGTTTGTGTGTGTGTGTGTGGTTTTCAACCAGATAATATACGCCAGTCGCACGCACTCACAGCTCAGTCAGTTTGCCGCCGAGTTGCGTCGATCTCCGTTCTACTCCAACGTCGATATCGATGCGGCCAGCGTCATCGGAAACGACGAAGATATTAGCGACCACGGACAGGTGATTTTATTGTGCCGTGTATTTATTATTATATTTTAGTATTGTTTTTGCCTCTCAATTATAGCATTCCATAATTGATTCTACATTAATTTACCGTATATGACTTAATGATTAATGCGTGTTTTTTCTTGTATTATTATTATTATTATTATTGGTTTGATATGTTTATTTTTAAGGAATTTGCTTGTGCTTGTTATGTACTGTTTGAACTTCAACTCATGTTGTGTAAATTTATTGTGTGTGTGTGTGTGTGTGTGTGTGTTGAGAACGCTGTTGAAAGGTGGGCTGTTAATCATATGACACGGGACCAAATATAACAACTAAACAATACGAAAAAAAACTAACGAACCAATGTGTAGCTATGCTTGATGTGTGTGTATATAAGTATGTTTTTATATATGTGTGTGTATATATGCATGTACTCACTTATTTGTACTCAGCTATTTGTTTAGCACAGGAGATGAGCTGTGCTCGTGCTGTCCTGTCTCCAACCAACCCTCTAGTAACCTATCTTCCCTGAAATTCCCAGTATTTCACACTATCCAGTCTATATTCTTTAAATGTTACTACGCCATTAGCTCCTACAATATTCTCCCCTAACTGATTCCAGACATCAACACACTTATATGGGAAACTATACTTCTTAACATCTCTCAAACATCTAGTCCTTTTCAGTTTTTTCCATGACCCCTCTGTGTGTGTGTGTGTGTGTGTGTGTGCAGGTTCGTTGTGTGAGTGTGGCGTCACGACAGCAATTGTGTGTGCACCGTCCTGTCTCGCAGCTGCCTCACACATCGCTGGTCAACCAGGCGTGTCTCGATCTGCAACGACAACGACCGGCGGACAGAGCACGGGAGCGACAGCGAGAAAGAGCGGCGGAGCAAGTCTCAGCAAAGAGACGTAAAGTGGCGCCCTCTGTCGCCGGGTGTCCATTCAAGACGCGCGCAAGACTAGTGGCCGAGAAGGTTTGTCAAGGCTTAATATTTTTGTTAAGGTTAAAGGTCTAAGTGACAGCTGCTACACGGGAAGAAGCCGAAGCTTATGAACACACACAGGTGTGTCCCGTGCAGCTCGCTGCCACCGCAGAACCGACCCTCTCCACGCTATGACTCCACAAGGACGGAAGACGTATTAGAGAGGGCCACCTCCCCAGAATGCATGACACAACACATGACTGATATCTGGTACCATCATTTACTGCTGGGTGGACAGGGGCTGTTAGATTATAGAATTCACCCAATGAAATTCTCCTCCGTCGGAGTTTCTGTTGTTTGTTATCTCTTTTTTCATTAGCTCTTCTAACCTTTCCGATTGAACGCGTATTTCTCACACTCTCTCTCCACATCTTCCGGTACGTGGGGCCACCGCATGACGGTAATAGTGCTTGCACTCATTCCACGCCACCGGACTGGCCTATAATTAATAATAATAATAATCTGCGTTATTTTTCAGCATATGTCGTATTGGTAGATCATTGGTGGTATTTAGCTTGTGTATGCATGTGTGTGTGTGTGTGTGTTGATGTCAGATGTTGTGCGACGTGATGGACGTGGAGCAGCTGGTTGATACGTCACGTCGTGTCGCCGGATGCGGCTACTACGCCGGCCGACTTGCCATTCCGTCGGCCCGCCTGCTACTACTGCCCTACCACAGTCTGCTGCACGCCGACACACGACGCGCCCTGGGCGTGCGTCTCGCCGACAGCGTGGTGATAATTGACGAGGCGCACAATCTGCTTGACACGGTGTTCGCCGTGCACGCGGCACGCGTCGAGCGGCGTCATCTCACGCTGGCCGCACGTCAACTGCGCCACTATGTCGAGCTGTTTCGGCGCCGTCTCGCTCCCCTCTCGCTGTTGCGGCTTCGTCAACTAACGGCCGTCGTTGGCGGTCTGTTGCGAGCGTTTGGCCGGTGTTCAAGCGTGGCTGACAGTGGCGGCGGTGGCAGTGGTGGCAGTGGTACTGCTAGAAGTCGTGTGTTGTCGGTCAGTGAACTGTTGACAGAGGCACTGGTCGACAATCTCAGTCTGCATCAGCTGGTTCAGTTCGGCGAGTCGACAAGATTGGCACAAAAGGTTCGCTGGAGGTGCTGCTTCTTCTGTTTGTCGCTTGTGCTTCGCTCATTTACAATCTCTCACTGTGTCTGCTTGTATGTGTATGCTTGGTTATTTTTCTCACATGCTACATGTGTTTATGTGTCTACTATTTGTTCCCGTTTTCCAATGACAATTGTGTGTCTCCGTGTCTGTGTGTGTGTTCATGTGTATGTATCATGGTTGCAGTTGCGTTCTTGTTGGAATCGTCGGCAGTCGGCTGGCACTCACATCACTAGCTCGACAGCCGGTGTGTCCAGCTTCTTGCATCAACTGCAAACTGACAAGCACTCGGACACCGGACACACAAACAACAAGGCGACTGTAACTTCTACTGATGGTATGCTATTATCAATGTTATTATTTTAAAAATCAATGAACATGGTGGCATGGGAAGGGCGTGAACAATTGCAATATCAATTGCAATCTCCATGCGCCTTGATTATCAACAGACAGGCACACAGAGAGAGCGAGAAGAGCACTAATATCAGAAAATATGGAAAAGAAATGAATGATGATGAAGTTTTATCAGAACCGCTCACAATGGCCCTCAACGCAACATGTCTAAATGCTAGCTTTTCATAGCTTCAATCGTCGTCAATCAATTTCCACTTCGTTATTGGATTTCCACTTTGTGTGTATGTTTCTGTGTGTGTGTGTGTGTGTCAGACAACTTGGTCGAGTCTGAGCTGTGTCTGCCTCCGTGTCTGCAATTAATGTCTGCACTGGCCAACGCCGAGCCCAGTGCGCGCGTGCTGGTGGTAATGGACGGTGGTAACAGCTCTGGTGGTAGTGGTAGTGCTAATTCAGATGCCACTGATGAAAGCTACATCAAATTCCTGCCGTTGGACATCGCTGCTCGCTTCAGAGATATTGTCACGCAGGCTCGGTGAGCTTCCTATCTATAGATATCTATAGATTTCTATAGATAGATAGCATGCGGCTTGCAGTCATGTGATTTATAGCGTTCGCACTCTTCGCATTCCACCTGGTTCAATGATTCTAATAATAATAATAATAATATTAAAAATAATTGCAATTTCGACGATCGTATCAAATTTGAGAGACCAAATTGGTCACGGATGTTGTATTGAATAATACATGCAATCAACAGTGACAAAGCTCGTTGGTTTGAGCGCCCAGTAATACACGTGTAGTTTCGTGCAGAAACATTATTTTGTGAAGTCGTATATGTTCTTCAGTGGCTGCACACGTGTTCTACACAATCCCACATTTTGCCTGGTTCTAGTAGACTGGGGATTTTGCTGGGGATTCTTGTTGTTTGCACCTGCGTTTATCACCGTGCACTTTCTATTGTACGGGTTGGCCGATTTCCTGTTCTGGCAGTGATTTGCATTGCCGCTCTTTCTTGGCGCTGGTTCACGATTTAGTCGCGCTGTGGTGATGTTGGACGACCGTGTGTAAGTGCAGGGAACCAGGCGTTCAGTGGTTGCATCATCATCATGCATGACCGCCAAAATAACACGCAGAACATCACACCGTGGTTTCTCGGTTCTTCCAATATCAGCACTGTAACCACGATGTGCTCCTCGCGTCCCATAGTCAATGATGTCTCCGCTGTTAGACTCCAATGTCTCTTTTGCTGACACCATCGAGGTTGAAGATGATGAAACGCTTGCAATACTACTTTAAAGCGCTTTAGGATGGCCAAGCTGTTGTTGTCTGCCTCCTATACGTGCCTGGAGAGAGGTAACTCTACTGGACACTTTGCTGTCCTTGGCGGGGTGAGTAGGACGGGCTTTGGTTGGGTATTTGTGAGGTGAGGACACTTCACGCTGCTCACAGTGGGCCGTATTATGATGCCACTGTTTGTTCTTGGTAGATGGAGTGGTGTACTGATGTCGTCGTTGCTGATTGGCACTGGAACAAGCAGCAAATTGAAATGCAGTAGCACCGACTTCTTTCTTCCTGTCACGACTCACAGAAGTCGGACCGGAAACCCTGCTTGGGATATTGGCCGATATTTTCGACTCTGGACATTTTTGGTCATTCATCCTCTGTCTAATAATCTTCCGTTTGTGTGCTGCCCCGACAGTATTATCCGTGACTCCAGTATGTGGTTGTCTTGTAGGAGTGTCTCTTGTTGTTTGTGACAAATGTGGGAGATGTTCTCTTATATCTACAGGACGTTTGGAAGGGCATTGTGGTGTCCTGTGTTGGGGAAGCGATGTCATCTTCTTTGCCAGATCACTGTTCTTCGTCTGGCTGATGAGTTTCCTATTTGGATTTTCTTTGAGGAAAATATCATCGAAAGCGGGCATTCCCTGTTTACGAGGCTTATTCTGGTTTTGGTTGATGCGAGGTGCCTCTTTCCTCGCTCCTTCACGGTGCATGTTATCCAAGTATGTATATCTGCAAGTGGAGATAGGATATCGCAGAACATCACACCGTGGCTTCTCGGCTCTTCCAACATCAGCACTGTAACCACGATGTGTTCCTCGCGTCCCATAGTCAATGATGTCTCCGCTGTTACACTCCAATGTCTCTTTTGCTGTCACCATCGAGGTTGAAGATGATGAAACGCTTGCAATACTGCTTTCAAGCGCTTTAGGATGGCCAAGCTGTCGTTGTCTGCCTCCTAGACGTGCCTGGATACAGGTAACCTTACTGGACACTTTGCTGTCCTTGGCGGAGTGAGTAGGACGGGCTTTGGCTGGGTATTTGTGAGGTGAGGACACTTCACGCTGCTCACAGTGGGCCGTATTATGATGCCACTGTTTGTTCTTGGTAGATGGAGTTGTGTACTGATGTCGTCGCTGCTGATTGGCACTGGAACAAGCAGCAAATTGGAATGCAGTAGCACCGACTTCTTTCTTCCTGTCACGACTCACACAAGTAGGACGGGATATCCCTGCTTGGGATATTTGCCGATATCTTCGACTCTGGACATTTTTGGTCATTCGTCCTCTGTCTAATAATCTTCCGTTTGTGTGCTGCCCCGACAGTATTATCCGTGACTCCAGCATGTGGTTGTCTTGTAGGAGTGTCTCTTGTTGTTTGTGACAAATGTGGGATATGTTCTCTTATATCTACAGGACGTTTGGAAGGGCATTGTGGTGTCCTGTGTTGGGGAAGGGATGTCATCTTCTTTGTCAGATCACTGTTCTTCGTCTGGCTGGTTTGAGGAAAATCTCATCGAAAGCGGGCATTCCCTGTATACGAGGCTTATTCTGGTTATGGTTAATGCGAGGTGTCTCTTTTCTCGCTCCTTCATGGTGCATGCTATCCAAGTATGTATATCTGCAAGTGGAGATAGGTGTCGTCTTTGGTACCAGATCCTTATTGGTGTTCTTTCTCGGGCTGGTCCACTTTTCGTCCGGTCTTTCAGCGAATGTCTTTCAGCGTCCGGACTGGTCTACACAAACAGAACAGACAGGATCATCACTCAACAAAACACCCACACCCAAATGAACACGAGTTAAACCATAAAACATGCATCAGCACTGCATGGAGCCTCAATTAGCACTACAACACGACCACCACACACAACAGCACAACAAAATAACATTCCAGGAGACCAACACAACACAAACAACACACTGTAAATACATAACACCACAACAAACAAACACAATTATGCATACAGGCAACAACAATCACACAACACACAGGCGGCCAAAAGCTCTTCCGAAAGCGCCATCAGGTTGGAACCCCATCTTCCTTCCCAACCTCCACAGAACGAGAAGGTCGTCGCGGTTCTTGTCAGCATCTTGGGAGCTCAACTCAAACTCAACTTTCTGTATGCATCCAGGCCTCCAGCACACCTTGTACCGGCTTAACACCAGATGGAGATGCACTTTCACGTCACACCTGCCAG
This sequence comes from Sacculina carcini, assembly GCA_916048095.2. Taxonomy (NCBI): domain Eukaryota; kingdom Metazoa; phylum Arthropoda; class Thecostraca; family Sacculinidae; genus Sacculina; species Sacculina carcini. Next base: position 5,142,083 of record OU696591.1, on the reverse strand, counting down.
GTCTCCATGTGTGTGAGATTGAGTCCACACACGCCTTCTCGAAAGTCCTTCTCTTGAGAGTCCTAGAAGCACCTTGATGTAATTGCGGGTCTCAGAGATCAGGTTGTCTTCTATCGCATCTCTATCCGTCGCGCCTCCTAGGTACTCCTCTATCATCAATGACCGTCTCCGAAGGCAGTCGAGAGGCCAGGTGTGGTCGAATGTCGCTGTGGTGTTTATGCAGTTTTCCGAATCCCGGGTAGCACTTCGGTAATCCGGAATTGCTGGCAACAATTCGAGAAAGTCACATTCTTTGTCTCCGGTCCCACCTGAGACCCAGTACTTCCGGCTGAGCACACACTTCCAGCAATGGGTTGGAACTCCGTAAAATACCTTGCTGGTCAGCAATAAGCATGGGATGCCAGTCTCTAACCCTCTCAGGACATCACAGGAGATACACAAGTCATCAGCGCGAAGAGGAGGGAGCCTCTTTGTCAGGCTACACCTTATTGTCTCCGGTATGTCAAGGGCCAAACCACAAGGATCGGACCTCACCAAACTCGGCTCGAGGTTGCCGTCAATTGCATTCTCTATGCTCCCCGCTGGCATAACCACGATTCCGGGCTCAAGCCCATCGAGACGATGAGAGATTGCTGCAAAACATTCTCCTGATCTGTCCATGTAGCTAACAATTCGTCTCGGAGTGCTCAAGATGGGTGCTGCTAGCAGGTCTTGGGAACACCTTTCCTCGGGCCCGAAACACCATGCGATGTTGCAATCCTCAAAAGGCTCCTGGTGTTTGGGCTTCGGTCGTACATTGTTTCCCTCACTGAGCCTCAGCCAACGATTGTCAAAGGCACGTATTCTGGGCGTGACACCACAGACCACGGTCGGCTTTTGTCTTCCCTGAGCACGAACGGCCTGAATGTACGTGGCCTCTTCTTCCAAACAGTACGGCCGGACTGCTCTTGCCGGCATCTTCATTACTCTCTCAAGCGTCAACGAGAAGGACAAGAATCGTTCGAAGTTATAGTGAGACGGCAAGTAGAGGTAATTCAGGAGTCTACTGGGCTCGGACAACAGCCGTATGAGTCTTCTGGTGATCCCAGTTGCTATTCGAGCAATTGCTGCTCCGCCTTTCCTGCTAGTTGCTTTCATTAGTGGATGTTGTGATCCGCTCATCACTGCAGTTCTTGCGAGCTGGAACATTGGTGAATCTTCACCCGCGAATGATGACAGTCTGCTGATCAAGCTGACAGCCCTTGGGATGTCGCCCACCTGTTCTATGAGGTACAGAGCAAGCGCGTGGATACACGTCTCGAGGTCAGTCAGATCGAACTCTGTTAGATTTACAAATCCTGGAAGGGTCGACGTATTTCTTGCACTGAGGTCAACACTGCAAGTGACGCGACTCCCAATGAATCATGTGGCTGGCCCATTTGTCGGCGATGTAATACACCAATCCAACAGATGCTTCATTAATCTTCTTGGTTTCAGTGTTTTCAGCCCCGCTGATTGCAATTTCCGTTATTTGCATCCCGAGCGGGAGGCCACTGTATGACTGGTTCTTCAGGAAGGTCAAAACTGGAACGTCCGACTTCTACTGTACACTCGTTACAGTTAAATGACAGAGCCCACTTTCCGGATGTGTCAACCTGCTCGTACTCCATGATACATAATCGTGAAAGGCCGCAAAGGATGGATGCCTGAAAACACAGTGTTTGTAGTCAGTTGACTGTTTGGCGAATTGTATCGCAGTGTCTGTTACGATGGTACAGTGAGTGCAGTAGTTGTATAGTGAATTTATCATTGCTCCGTGTGACGAAGCATCGTCAAGCAGTCTGTGCTGAATGGAGCCTCCGACTACTTTATGCGTTACTTTCACTAAATCTTCAACGGAGACTGGTCTTCTCGGAGCACATTCGGAGCAGCAGCGTTGCCAGGTTCGAGCTGTCACCAACAACCCAGGACAACATGTCTGTTATCTGCTTTAGTGATGACACCATGGATGTACTGTCGATAATCGCGAGGTTCGACCTCCTCGTTCTCATTGATGTCATTGACCCGACATAAGGTTTATGGGGCCCTCGAGTGCTCAGTTTCTCAGCTGTGTCATCAACGGTGATCAGGATCGACCTACTAGGATTGATTTGATCGGAGTCCCATCTTGACAACACACATTGCTCCGTGGTGCAGGGCATCGTGACACCTTCCATGTGCATGCCCCACGACTTCTCCCGAAGCTCTTGTACGATTGAACTGCTGCAAGTAGGCGATGGATTGAGTAAGACGTTTTCAATGCTGCGTGATGTCCCATGACGTAGTCGAGCCCTGATGTATGCAAGCAACCCTTCGTCCATTGATTGGACCAGATCTCGGAAATCGGTCTCAGATATGTCGGTTCCCTCGCTCCGCTCGAGTGTTTGCCTAACGGTTCTCGAGGTACTATATTGCCCTACAACTTTGTCACTCAAGGCAACATTCGATAGTATGAAGAGGTGGGCCGTTACGCGGGGATTGAATGGATCTATCTTCAATAAATCGGACACGAGCTCTCGCCGTTGCTTAGTCGACTCCAAGGAGAACAAGTTGATAATGTCCGGGTTCTTCACAATCAATGGTAAGTCATCTTTCACTATACGCCGAATCACGTTTTCAGTGGTATGAGGGACCGAGAGATTCAGCGCAAAGGGATTCAGGAGAAGGAGTTCAAGGTCTCTGCGAGGAGAAGGGGTCACGTCCACGAGCCGAGAGACCGACGCAAACAGTTCCGTGTCCGCTTGGGCAAGAAAGATGAGCCATGACACACAGTCGGAAAGCGAGTCTGTTTTCCCGCGGAAGCGGAAGTCACTGAATTGTATTATCGGCAATCCCCCGACACAAGCAGGTACAGATAGCATTGCGCAGACGTCGGCCTCGCACCAGTTGTCGCATACCTCGTCGTACAGAACATTTGTGCACTCTATCAACGTGAGCAGGTATGCACAATGCGGGGTGAAATCAACTCCAGCAACTGTGGTGCCTGCCGAGAACAGTGATGATATACGACTCAAGAACGTATGGATACCGTCATTGCTCTCTGAGTTGTCGTGTGAAGCCCGCTTCAGTCCTGAACTCACGGCGGCGCCCCGAAAGTGGTAGCCCTTGCTATACTCGAAGAGCACCGTCGAGAGCCAGGTTTCATGGGGCTTCAGCGTCATCCCCAGACGAGCAGAACGATCGGAAAGGCTCATCACGAAAGCAGAAATGAAATCACATGCGCTCTGGCCGAGACGGTCGAGCACATGCTGTGGCGGAATTTCGATAAAAATCACTTGGTTATCTCCCTGCCCGAGGAGTGTGGCAGTTGTGCCCCTCTTTTCCTCCACAGCAAGTATCGTGCATTGGGTGTGGAGGGTCCAACCCTTTTTGCGCATGCCTTCCATCCACCGGGTTGGAACCCTCCACACCTGCGGACCGTCATCAGGCACTTCAGAACTGTAGCGCGGGGGTCTGAACATGTCCTGCAGAATAACCAAGCACATGTAAGGGAATATTTGTGAAAATGAGAACACTCGCATCAACCCGAACAAAGCGTCTAGCTCGACAAAGAGCGGCGAGCACGAGTCGTGAGACATGGACAAACACCAGCGTGAATAGTCCAAGCTCACGAACCCGTACTTCGGCTCATCTGCTCCGAACGGCGCGGTCATCGAACACAAAGTGTCCAGGAGGACTTTTTCGGACATCGTCATGGACTGTTCTCTGATATATGGGAACACGTTTTAGCGATGTTTCGCTCAGTCGACGTCTGATACACTCGAAGCTCCTGTGTTAGCTTACAGAAACATCTTGCATTGTCAACCTTGGCCTCCTTCTCCTCCATTATGGTCACCATCAAGAAAAGTTACATTCTTGGTCTCCGGTCACACCTGAGACCCAGTACATCCGGCTGAGCACACACTTCCAGCAATCCGTCTCGTAGCCGAGTGGCTAAGACGCACGCTCTGTGCACGAGAGGTCCAGGGTTCGATTCCATGGCGAGGTGAAACGGTTGGGTTCGTTTCTTAAAGAGATAGCCCACTTGCCGCAGGGCGGGTTTCGTGTGCGCGCAGCCGTACAGGTTTCTGTGCTGGCCGTGACTACGAGATAATCCGTGTGTGTGGCGGCCGTACCTGCGGTGTGCCAGTCGGGACTGTGAGGCTTTGCCCCCGCAAAATTACACGCGAACACAGTCTTCTCTACTGCTGTGTTTAAATGCGTAATTAAAAAATTCTAGCAATGGGTTGGTACTCCGTAAAATACCTTGCTGGTCAGCACTAAGCATGGATGCCAGTCTCTACCCCTCTCAGGACATCACAGGAGATACACAAGTCATCAGCGCGAAGAGGAGGGAGCCTCTGTGTCAGGCTACACCTTATTGTCTCCGGTATGTCAAGGGCCAAACCACAAGGATCGGACCTCACCAAACTCGGCTCGAGGTTGACGTCAATTGCATTCTCTATGCTCCCCGCTGGCATAACCACGATCCCGGGCTCAAGCCCATCGAGACAATGAGAGATTGCTGCAAAACATTCTCCTGATCTGTCCATGAAGCTAACAATTCGTCTCCGAGTGCTGAAGATGGGTACTGCTAGCAGGTCTTGGGAGCACCTTTCCTCGGGCCCGAAACACCATGCAATGTTGCAATCCTCAAAAGGTTCCAGGTGTTTGGGCTTCAGTCGTCCTTTGTTCCCCTGTACATCAACCGGTACTTCACCTGTACACCAACCGGTATGACACCTTGCGATATCAATTCGCACAGCCATAAGAGCTTGTACTTGCGTATAGCGTTATACGCAGGGTTGGTCAGCGCGGCGCACGACACGTGAAACATGCCGGCGCATCCCTCGCACTTGATGACAGACGCATCCCCCACCGGCTCACCACACTTACACGCACGCTCGCTGGCTGCAGAGGGTGGAGTAGACATAGCAAAATGGGCAGAAAGACTCCAAGATCGGCACACAGATAACACGAAGGAGCGAACGAAAATACAACCACACACGGCGAACTCAAGAACAAGACTGAACAAGAACAAGAACAATACATATATACACATTCCCCGTAAAACGCTGTTGTGGCCGAACTCTGCAGACGCGAGGACCCCGGTTCGAAACCCGTCAGGTATGTATATTTATAAATTTGAAAATAAGGAAAATAAGGTAGGTTAGGTATAAAATAAATATAAAAAATTAAAAAAGTTAGGTCAGGATAGGTTAGGTCAGGTCTGGTCGGGTGTGACGTCATAGGGAGAGGGGCCTAAGTAATGTAAACAAATGTAACAAAGTGGTGCACTCTACTACTCACGCTGCCACCGAGCGCCTCCATTTACACGGCTGAACTTCACGCTATCCTGCTGGCCCTGGTTTTTATTCGCTCATCTTGGTTTTCATTGTTTTTAGTTTTATCTGACTCCCTTAGTGCTTTAACTTCATTATCGTCTTTCTCCTTACATCCTCTTATACAGATGATTTTTATCTCTCTTGACATCATCCACCACCAGGACAAGCGTGTAAAGTTCTGCTGGATTCCGGCCCATATTGGTATTTTGGGCAACGAGCGAGATGACAGAGCCGCAAAAAGAGCTGCTGAACGATACTTTCATTCATTTTATTTTAACTTTCCCATTCCGTATTCGGACTTTTATCCTATTATACATCGTTTTATCCGTTCTCGCTGGCAGCTCTCCTGGGACGAATGTGGTACTAACAAACTAAAAGCAGTGAAGCCCGAAATCGGACATTGGATGTGCTCTTATCGCCGGAAGGTGGCGCTCTGTCGTCTGCGTGTGGGTCACACGTACGTCACGCATCACAATCTTCTACTCGGACAACCTGAACCCACGTGCAGCGCATGTAATGCACGTCTCTCCGTGCAACACATCCTGGTGGAATGCCCATCATTCTAAGAGGCGCGTCAACGTTTTCTTGGATCCGTTCGGACTATTGACGAGGTTCTGGGACATGAGCAATCGGCGGTCATTGAGGGCCGCATTTTTGAATTTTTACGGCTTTTGCCTTTTAAAACTATTTATTGATTTTTATTCTTCTGACTTTCATATTCATATCACTCACCCTCACGCTTATTTATTTCATCGCTCCATTACGTTCATTTGCATAGTTTTAGTTTAATTTAGCTAACAACAGACTGGGGGGTGCCATATGGTCCTAGAGGCCGGTGCACCCCAAAAACTCAATAATCAATCAATCAATCAGCGAAAAACATGTCTCCAAAGCGAGATTTTACGTGCTGAGGAGAGATAGTTTGGTTGTTTGCATTCGAGCGAGGTTTAGTTGAACGTTGATGAATGGTTCGATCTTCCACGACGCACAAACGTCTTCCCAAATAAACCATTTTAATTGGTCTTCGGTTGGTGTTGGTAGCTCAGATGTGATCAAACGATCTCAGGCAAGCGTCCACACAGTTTGTGTTGTGACGAGAGTGCTATGTGCTGCTAGAGTTATTATGCATTAATTTTTTATTATATGGCGTGGCTATTATGGGCTAGTTTAGTGCGATTTGTCCAACAGAGAAACATAGTGTGTTAAACAGAGTCAGTTTGAGTGCGGGTCAGTGGTTTTATCAGGACAGTTTTTAGAGATTAATGTCGCTTTTTCGTTGGCTGTACTTGCAATATTGGAGGGCAAATGAGTTTTTTCAATTCAACCACCGAACGACTGCAACAGGAGCCAACCCAGGTGGATTATCGCTCCTTAACTCATGGCAAATTAGTGAAATGTTTGTCTTATAAACGCTGAAATTGTATATGGTATAATTAAAAGATTTCATGATACAGTTTGCACAGTGTATTGCTTGCGTCAACAATTACCAATACACAATGCAATTGCACAGATACGCTACCAATATTCTACACCGATATTCTGGGTAGAAGTTATTCAACCCAACATTGTCTTGCAGTATACAGTGATCCGTGTTGATGTCTTCTGTAACTCCGACTGCAAGAAACAATTGTTGAATGTTGGAAGTTTGTTCAGTGGCTGTCTCTCCTCCTCCAGTTTGTTGTCCTTGTTCCGGTGTTCTGAACAGAGGATGAGTTTGTCTTGACTGAGTGTCCATTAGTGTCGAGATGAGACCAGGTTGCTCGTACTGAAAGATGTTGATGGAAACAGGTTCAGTGTTGTTATTCTGGAGGAGGAGGAGGTGGTTCATCAGAGAAACTGATGGTGGTTGTGTCGTCTGTGACAGCTGATTTTGCACTGTTCATGCCTGCTGCTAGGTCCCGTTCTCCGCTAGATTTGCCCAGTGTTGATTTGTTGCGTGGTCGTTTGGCAATGCAGCAATAGACACAGCAAGCAAGCAGACATAACACAGTGATAACAGCCGCCACACCAATCACTATAATGGTGTTGCGTGCTCCCATCTTGAAAAACAACCCCATTATCAGTGATTCCTCATCGTAACAATATCCTGCTTTTAGCTGGAGTCCTCGTGAGCAGTAATCACTCCTCCGCGTGTCCCAGTGGCCCGGCACTGGCTTGTTTGGCCGGTTTTCAGCAGTGTTCTTCCATTTGAACATGAAATACTGCTTCAATTGCTGCTCGGCCACAAACTGCATCAGTATTTTAACTTGTCGTTGACACTTGCTGCCGCATTTGTCTTCTTTGCGCCAGTTGTAGTTGATCCTGGCACTGGCTTTTATTGATAGTCGCGCTCCTTTCTGATCGTCATTCTTGCACACCGTTCTCAATGGCGATATTTGGCAAATGTTTATACACTCAGTCTTCGCAGCCATCTGGTCGTCTTTACTGCCGTCGCTCGTACAAAATCGACACATCGGCGACATTTGTGAGAAAAACATTTTTTCTAATGTTTCGCCATTGTTGCAGTCGATGTTGGTGTAATCAACATTGAAAATTGCAGATTTGTGCGGCTCTTTTGCCATTCTAGGCGGCTCTTTTCCGGCATCTTCCAATTGCTCCATCATTTTTCTCCGTGCAACATAATCCTTGACACTGTTCTTGAGGTCAGTCTTCAGTTGGTGAATATCGGGCTGGAGGTGTTGGGAGTGGTGTTGTGATGGATCATTTGAAGCTGCTTGTCTGGCTGTATCTTTGGAAGTGCTTGTTTCGGCTGCACACACCGTTGGCTTCATTGTTCGAGGAGGGTTATTAGACTGAGGTGTGTGCTGAACGGTGTTCTTCACAGTGGGGTGCACGTGCTCAGGTGTATGAGAGGGCGTTGCATGTGTCACCATATTGATCGGCCAGGTTTTGGGATGTACTTGCGTTGTCATGACTGGAGCACTGGGTCTGGTCGGCGAATACTTCTCTTGTTGTTTTTGGAACTTGGAAGTTTGCTGGCCAGTTGATTTGGCGTCGTAATTGTGAGTTTGTTTCGCCAAGCTGTTATAGCGAGCTTTCTTGTTGGCTGAGCTGTGCACACTTGTTGCATCACCTTGCAACTTCACTTCTGCATGCTGGTACTGGTGTCGGCTGCTATGTATCGCTGACACAACCTTACCAAGTTCTGACGGGCGATACTGGAAGTTGTGTTTTTTGCCGCTATGCTGTTTCCTTGCGGCAACGTTCAGTGTTTTTCCTGCTGGATGATGTTGTTTTGCCACGTGATCGTTCAAGTCCAGTGCAGACTCAGCGGTCAATTTTTGTCTGGTCGAGTGACGTTTGAGTGAGTTTCTTCCGGGTGTCTCTTTCATTGCGTGAGTGGGCGTTTGTATTTGTTTGTTGTTATAGTGAGGTTTTTGGCTCGCTAAACTGTGGACATATTTTGGCATGTCGACTGTCGACTTCGGTTCTCCATGGTGCTTCTGATGTTGGTTGTTGGGTACAACTGACACAACGGTACCAAGTCTTGAAGGATGGTACTTGAAGCTGTGTTTCACTTCTCCATGGTATTGTTTTGCAGCACTCTTGACTGCTGTTCCCACTGGATGATGTTGTTTGACCACATAGTAGTCAGAGTCCAGTGCAGGTTCATCAGTAAATTTTTGTTTGGTCGAGTGACTTTTGTGGTGGGATGGATGGAATCCTCTGTTCTGGTGTTTTGTTTCTCTGAGTCTCAGAGAGTCTTCATGACGTATCATGGCACGAGGCTGATATAGGTACCTCAAGTCAGTATGACCCATTAGCATGAATGCTATGAGCATTTTCAACAACATCTTCGAGATGTTGATCATCTTCAAGATTGATTGATGATATCGAACGTGATCGCTGCTAACACTGTTATCTCAAGATAACTGGCTTGCAATTGACGTCCACACAGAAATGGCTCAACATTTAACATGCACATACTGGCATAAACATCGATTATAACTCAATATTACATCCAAATAACGTGCGTTGCTGCATCGCAGACCTGCTAAAATACATATAATGGTATTTTAAACCAATTCACTTATAATTTTGCGTTGAATGAAAGTTTCAAGTTTGAATGCACTTAATTTTGACGTGAATCTCTTATATTTTCAACAACGAATATATTTCCTATAGACAAGAGTTTCTAGGCAACCATTCTTAGTTGGATATCAAAACAGGCAGTTTCTATTATAAAAGTCAGTGAACAAGGTGAACTAGGAAGAGCGCTGAACGCTGTAAATTACATGACCGCAATCCGCATTTTTGTGCTTGTGTGTGCGAGGTGTGTGATTTTGGCCGGGGGCACAATGCGACCTGTGTCAGAGTTCATTGACCGGTTGTTTGTGGTCTCGAGCGATGCCGGGGCGGCCGCTGCCGACCGCCAGCGCGACCGGGTCGTTGTGTTCTCGTGCGGTCACGTGATCAGTCCGCAGCAGTTGCTGTGTACCACGCTGTCACGCGGTCCCAGTGGCCAGCAACTGCTCTGCACCATGCAACACCGCTGTCAGCCTCATATGGTGCGCGTGCGTGGGTCTCTTTTCTATCTACTGCAGGGGTTCTCAACCTTTTGGTGGCTCCATACCCCCAATGGATTGCCGAATATGGTCTCATACCCCCTTTATTTGACTGTTCAAATAATTATCACCAATCCTGTTATTTTCCAGTATGTTTTCTAAATCCACGAGTGTTTTAATTGCTTGAATTTATTGTACTTTAGATACAGATAGTATAACTACTAGTATAACTATACCATTGATAATTGCATTATTTATAAGCCATTAATAATTTATGCCAGTACCCAGAAATCGACTCCCATACCCCCAAGGGGTATGAATACCCCCGGTTAAGAACCCCTGCTCTACTGTTTTCTGATTGCGCTCTACTTTATGAAGTTCTGATTACACAGTGTGTTTTAATTTTTTCTTATTTTGAACAATTGAGCATGAAATAAAAAACAAAACACATTTTAGGGTGTAAGACTCAACCTGTCCTGTCTCCACCGCTGAATGATGTTCTAATGTTACTGCTCTTCTTCCTCCACCGATTTGTCGCTGCAGCAATGAGTCAAACACTCGTGGATCCTGCCTTCCAGAGCTCATATTTCTGTTTTCTACACCTGTCTCTGTGTTGTCTGTTTGATGTTTTCGTCTGGTAAATTGTTCCAATCATCCTTGATTGCAAACTTTTTCCTGTGCAGTTCTGATTTCGCTTCAACTTGTTCTGTTGTCACGGTGTGCTGATGTTATGTTTTCTAATGTTATTAGTTATTTCTCTTACACTCTGTGTGTGTGTCTGTGCATCTGTTGATGATCAAGATGCATGGAGATTGCAGTCATGCAGTTTATAGCGTTCACGATTTTGCCATTCTACCTCGTTCGTTGATTTCAATAATATTAACAATAATTCGAATTCGTGTATGTGTTCGTATCTTCGCTGTGTGTCTATTTCTGTACGTGCGTGTGTGTGTGTGTGGCCAGTTGAATGAGGTGGGGTCTGTGTTGTTGAACTGCAGTCGCGTGGTGCCCGGTGGAGTGGTGTGTTTCCTGCCCTCCTACCTCATGCTCGACAAGTTGTTTGCCCACCTCACCAACTCCGGTCTGCTCGCTAAAATCTCCTCCAAAAAGAAGGTACTGTCTATGTGTGTGTGTGTATGTGTACGTGTATGTGTGTGTGTGTTTGCGAACTGTTTGTGAATGAGCCAAGATTTGAGGGCATAAACGAGTTTTGATAACATACACATCAACGATTTGTGGAATGTATGACATAATTTGTATATTTTATTCAACACACTCGCTCGCTCCTAAACTCGACACTGCGTAAAGCTAACACACACACATCTCATGCCGATATGTGTGTGTGCGTGTCGGTTGTGATGGCGACAGGTGTTTCGTGAGTCGCGATTATCGTGTGGCGTGGACGACGTTCTCAGTCAGTACTCGCGCGTCATTCAGTCGACCAGTGAGCACCACGGCTCACAGGCTGCTCTCACAGGCGCCCTGCTCTTCAGCGTAGTTGGTGACACACATACGCACACACACACATACACACACACACACACACACACACACACACACACACACACACATGAAACCAGCCTTCCGACAATACGGGTTATACCCTTGAGAAACGAACTCAATCGTTTTGACATTTCACTATTTCATAATCTAAAATGGAAAAATAAACACACATGCATTATAGATTCTTTGTGTGTGTTTGTGTGTGTGTGTGTGTGTGTGTGTGTGTGTGTGTGTGTGTGTGTGTGTGTGTGTGTGTGTGTGTGTGTGTGTGTGTGTGTGTGTGTGTGTGTGTGTGCAGGCGGTAAGATGAGTGAAGGAATCAACTTTAGTGACGCGCTGGGTCGTTGTGTGGTGGTGGTAGGCATGCCTTACGCCAACCTCGCCTCGCCTGAACTGCAACAAAAAATGAAACACCTCGACGCTACCATGGTGTGTCTATATGTGTGTATGTTTGTGTGTGTGTGTGTGTGTGTGTGTGTGTCTGACGAGTATTGAAGAGGAAAGCGATGCTTGTTTTTAGCGCAGGCAAATCGTTGGATATGGCAGAGGTTTGTGAATTTAAGTTGTTAGCATTGCTCGATCTCGTGCCTGATTTGCGTGAGGCCCGGACAAATGGAATAAAAAGGTGTTTAAAATTTAGAATTCAGGTATCATTGCTCTGTAGACTGTACATATTGCAGCATATTGTGTGTGTGTGTGTGTGTGGGCATAGGTAGTTGACAAGGACGGACGCAAGCCGGGACAAGTATTCTACGAGAATTTGTGCATGAAAGCCGTTAATCAGTCGATCGGCAGAGCCATCAGACACCGGTAACTGCACACCAACACACACTTGCACATGAACACGTACACACACACACACACATGCACATGAACACGTACACACACACCACACACACACATGCACATGAACATGAACACACACACACAAGACGACGCATAGTAATACCACATGGCAAAAAGAAACGCATAGAAAGTAATAGTAATAGTAAAAGTATAAGTGTTTGTGTGCAATGTGTGTGTGTGTGTGTAATGTAAATTGCATTTGCTGTACATTCGCCAAAGATCATATTGAGGCTTTTCAGTACACACACACACACACACACACACACACACACCAGAACCGTAGCAACCGCCCCCCGTACCCCCCGGCCGGGGGGCCCCCGAATGTTGAGGGGCCCCTTTGCTTCACGTATTATGTGATTATGTCTAATAAATGCATTCAATATTCGCAATGGGGGGCCCAAGTGTTGCCTTCGGGGGGGGGCATAATTTCTCGCAACGGCTCTGACACACACACACACACACCCAGACAGCACCTGCTAATACATACACTGAAACACTCATATACAATCATGCATGCATACACATGTATACTATCGCCATAGCTGAGTCAAGTATAACAATTTCTAATATACGCGTGTGTGTGTGTGTCAGTGGGGATTACGCGTGTGTGTTGTTGTGTGATTGTCGTTACGCGCGGCCTGCCAGTGTGGCCTATCTGCCTGAATGGCTGCGGGACGGTGTTTTTCACTGCCAGCAATTCGGCCCGGCTTTCAGCGCCATCAGAAAGGTGTGACTGCCAGATTGATAGCCACATGACACATTATATATAAGCCAAGTGATGCTAGATTCCAGAGTATCGTTTTCATGGAGATAATCGGGGGTTATTTTGAAGTCGAACCACAAGACGCCTGGAATTTTGAACATCCGCGATTAATATCTACTTTGAGAAACGGCTTCCATCATTTTTGATAACCAAGCGTAGACTGACTAGATACATCGTCTGAGGAATAATGACTGACTCAGATAAGAAAAAAAGCGCACTAAACAAACAAATGTGCCCTGTTTGCTCCACGAAACCCATAAATGGAACTCGCTTGAGTCTCATTAAACAAGTGAATGTCTCTTTCTCTATCTGTGTCTTCCTGTGTCTGTATGTGCTTGTGTATGTGTGTGCAGTTTTTCCAGGAGATGCATGACAAATTCGCGGAATGATCAAGATGTTACTTGAACAATTGGTTTCGTATAGGTAATATCAATGTGACATTTTGCTTGATGTGGTATCGAGGCTGAACAATTTACGCGTTACGGTTGGTACATTATTTTTGACCCGGTTTTCTGCCTGTGTATGTTTAATATATCAGTGTATGTTTATTATATCAGTGTATGTTTTCGCGCTGTTTTTTGTCTGATGGCAATTATTATTGTGTTAAATACAATGCATATATGGAGTCAACGAGCTGGAATGGGAATTGGTCTGCTCACAGATTTGCCTATGTAACTTTTTTTTATTTCATTGCGAGATATATTTTGTAGGAATCCGTGGTGTAGTGGTAGTGCACCCACCTCACAAGCGGGAGCGAATTAAATATATGTTGTTGTTGTTGTTGTTGTTGTTGTTGGGAGGTCCGTGGTTCAAATCCATGTTTTCATTGGACGAATTCTATAATCCAACAGCCCCTGTCCACCCAGCAGTAAATGATGGTACCAGATATCAGTCATGTGTTGTGTCATGCATTCTGGGGAGGAGGCCCTCTCTAATACGTCTTCCATCCATGTGGCGCCATAGCGTGTAGAGGGTCGGTTCTGTGGTGGCAGCGAGCTGCGCGGGACACACCTGTGTGTGTTCATAAGCTTCGGCTTCTTCCCGTATAGCAGCTTTCACTTAGGTCGGTAGCCTTTGATATAAATGCTGAACTCGTCGAGGTTTTGTGCTGAGGTTGCTTCTTGAGGCCCTAAAGTCCTAGGAGTTCAAATTGAATTGTTTAACACAGGAGGTGCCGATACGATGACGTGACACTGCACTGTACGGTGACGAATCGACCCTCGTTTAGCCGTGCAATTCTTCGATTTTGTGCTTCGTTTAGCTCGATTTTTTTCTGGTCTGCTGTGTGTATTAGCAACGATATGCTTACTACTATAACATCACATATAGCGGGACCTATATGCCACAGCTTAACTTGCGTAATACAGAAACATCTCGAAGCTAATTATGTGGAAACTGAGAAACGTGCATTTACTTGAACAGGGTACGCTCTTGAAGACAGGTATCATACACTGTTTGTTTTAGTAAAGGGCACATTTTTGCACTCATAGAGCACAATACGTCTTAGAAGACACGTGCCTACTCGAATGCCACTCTATAAACCAGTCATATATAATTTAGTCATAACCATCATAGTCTTGCTTCAGCGTTCACAGTGTGTGGTTGTGTTTTGTGTGCTCCGTCCCTTCTATCTGTGGTTCTAGTGGTGCTTCATACGTGTTTGTGTGCTTACGTACATGTGTGTGGAATACCATCGGCGTAGATTTGTGTCGAGGCTCGGGGGGATGACATCCATCATACATTAGTGTTCAAAGTTCGCTCAGTTGGTCAATTGCGTGGTACCCTCAACTATTTTCAACCTATTCAATTACAACGCACATACCTCAATGAAAAGTGTATTGCGTAATATATTTCTTCATATATTTATAATTTCTAGCATTTTTGGCCTATTGTCATTTGCCTTCTATGCTGATTTTGATGATAATATACTTAATGTTCTGAACTCAGCTGAATTATCGGGGGTATAATTGCATATTCATACCCCCAGCCAATTTGTCGGTGGTATATATACCCCCCATACCCCCAACGATTTACGCCCATGTGGAATACGCATAGCTGGGTTCCCTGCATCTGCCTCTATTTACCGTGTCGTCGGGCCAGGGATTAACCATGCCCTCTACCGTCACTCCCTCTGCGAGTGAGCGCACCTGTACTTGCGGTGACTCAATCAAATCAGCGGCGCGCATAGTCTGTGAAGGATGTCGTGCTTCCTTCCACACTTCGTGCGCGGCACTTTCCACCCCTGCTCTGAATGCGATAAGAAAACATAATATTTTTTGGATCTGCACGACATGCAAAACGGACTTTTTCTCGACCAGACAGCCTGCTCTCACAGAGAAGAAATTGTCGCAGATCATCGATTCCCGTCTGTCGTCACTGAAATCGGACCTGCTGGCTAACATCAGCTCTGACTCCAACAAATCCGCCGCTGCTCAGCCGCACCCCACCATAACAATGTTGGCGACACAAAGCAACGATGGTCTGCCTACTCTCGTTCTCAAAAGCAAAAGTGAGAATCCCGTGAGTGAGGAAAAAGTTGATCACCTCCTCTCCTCTGTGCCCGTATGCTCTGTGCAGGTACGCTGTACCACATCGGGTGGGCTTGTTCTCAAGTGTGCTTCTGAAGATGCCCTCAACAGGGCAAAACAATATTTAGAAGGCAAATTGAAGGACATTGAGCTGACGGTAGCCAAGAAGGCCCCCCATATCCTCCCAAAAATAAGGCTGACCAAAGTCTCTCCAACCACAACACCAGATAAGCTCGTCTCTTCACTTCGAATGAAAACCCCATATCTGGCGTCTGCTCCGATGGCTGCTATCAAGGTGTTTTTCATCACCAGACCTCGCAATGGCCGTCGTCACGCTGTTCTCGGCGTTTCTCCCGAAGTCCGCCGACTGATCAAAACTGGTGACCTTCTGTATGTGGACCTCCGTTACTGCCCGGGGTACGACCGTTACTGGGTGGCACACTGTTCGCGGTGCTCTGGACATGGCCATAAAAGTGACCGCTGCTCGTCAAAGACTGCCACCTGTGACCACTGTGATCATCTGTCAAGGACATGCCCTGACATGGCCAAGTCATCCTGCATCAACTGCGCCAAACACGGACGCCCTGCCGACCATTCATCCTTCTCGTTACGCTACTCTTCTTTCCTGGCTGTGCGTAATTCAATTCGTCTTCGCGTCATTATTGCATCTGAGATTGTGCATCACGCAATTCCGCCTACTGGCCAGTCCTCCCTCGAGGCTGTTTCCAGTGATTGACTATATGACGGTTGCCAGCCATGCATTGAGCCGCCCAACCAAGTAATCAGTCCGCTACTCCCGCACTTGGCTTCTCCGTCTCCATTTTCCACTGACACGCCTCTTGATTTAGATGCACATAGTACAGCTAATACTGTACAACACCTACATTCTCCTCAAGCGCCTGATCATTTCATCAACATAGGTTTAATGATTGTCATATCGTGTCGTAAGAGCACCATCTACATCTCTCATATTTGTTCCTTCTTTGGTCTTTCCATCCTATGCTTGAATGAAACATGGCTGCTGGACTCTGATGTATCCTCATTTTCTTCCGCTTTCCCCCCGTCCTATACATTTCGACATAAATTCCGGTCAAACTTAGCTGTCTGGTGGTGGCCTAGATTGTATATACGCCGATAGACTTCAGCTATATATTCTTCCTAATTTACCTTCTAGCTATTCCTCTTGAATTCCTTGCTTTATGCCTTACCATTCCCTCCTTTCTAAAATTTTGTATCCTGATTATTTATCGGCACAACCACCCTAGTACTTCCTCTTCTTTCATTTTTTTTATCAAATTCTCTGCTCTTCTTGAAAGTATTTCATCCCTCTTCTCTAGCCAGTTCATTGTGGTCGGCGACTTCAACTTCTGGATCGATTCTCCTCAGAAAAATCAATACTGTTCTAATTTTCTATCTCTACTCGGACTCACGGTCTCATTTGTAATATTTCTTCTCCCACACACCTCTCTGGTCACACCTTTGATCTTTTTTTATGTCCTGCTCCCGTCCTGTCCACTGATCGCCCTCCTTCGGCTATCAATGTCCTCCCACATGATCCTACTATTTCAAATCAGAGTCTGTTAATCTCAACCCTACCTTTCTCACTTCCGCCATCTCCCTCTCCTCGATTATATCGAAACTATAAGAATTTCAATCCCCAATTATTTCGCTCATTATTAGCATCTATGTTTCCTCCTTCATTTTTTTTCACTGCCCCCGTGCGACTTATATCCAACTTTCTCATCTTTTCCTGAAAACTTAAATGACACTCTTTCCGCTCCTTATCAGTTCCTCTAAGCATCCACTTTCTAACCCCTGGCTCACTCCACATCTTCGTTTGCTCAATCTTGTCCAGCGCGGCTGTGAACGTTGTTGGCAGCGCATTCAAACGCCAAAAGATTGGTCCCAATTCTGCTCCCTCGGCTCTTCAAATCTATCTCAACTAAAAACGGCTAAAATATATATTATTCTCCCAAACTTACCTCCCTATCTCGCTCACCTAAATCTCTTTGGTCAATTCTTAACTCGCTTTGTGGCTTGCGTCATCCTTCATCTCTCTCCAACCTGACTGCATCTCAATTTTCTGAGTTATTTTTCGAATAAAGTTGAACTGATTCGCTCTAGTATTCCTCCTTCCTGCTCCTCCATCTCCAATACTTTGTCATCTTTTCAATTCTCGTCGTTTTCTCATCTCATCCTGCCGATCCAATCAACTTTATCGCTGTTTCTTCATCTCTCTCGGACTTGGCCCATTTTTCCTGCACCTGATCAATTCCTTGTTTCTCCATGGCCTCTTCCTTGCCGATAAGCACGCTGTAGGCTATCCGATCTTTAAAAAATCTACTCTAGATCCTACGATTCTGAATAACTATCGTCCTATCTCACTTCTCAGTCTCTCCTCAAAGCTTATTGAATCTGCTATATCTACGCAACTCTCCCCTCTCATCAATCTATCTCTTGACTCCTACCAGTCGGGATTCCGCCCTTTCCATTCCACTGAATCAGTTCTTATTTCTCTAACTAACGCTATTATCTCTAATTTCGCCTATCATCGCTCTGTCCTTGTGTTACTTGATATGTCGGCCGCATTCGATCTGGTTGATCACTGTATCACTGATCCTTCTAGAGGATCTAGGGCACATCGGAGTGTCATCTTCTGCTCTCTCTCTCCTACAATCTTATCTTCTCAATCGTACCTTTTCTGTTAAATTTGATTCATCCATTTCTCAAGTCAGACCACTACTCTCCGGTGTTCCACAGGGTTCCGTTTTAGGTCCTCTTCTCTTCAACCTGTATATGTCTTCCCTTTGTCCTATAATAAAAATGTACTCTCTACATTTTCACATTTACGAAGACGATATTCAGTTCTTTATTTCTCTTTCTCTACCTTCCCCGTCCTTCATTTCTAACCTACTTGATGAAATTTCTAACTGGTGCTTTTCTCGCCGCCTTTTACTCAACTCATCAAAGACTGAGTTCATCACATTCCACCCCCCTCGCATTTCTCCTCCACTCCTCCCTTTTCCTCTCCCGCGCTTTGTGCGTAACCTTGGTGTTGTCCTCGACTCAAATATATTGTTCTCCGATAATATCATTCATGTTGCCCGAACCTACCGTCTTATTCTTCGGTCTCTGTACCCCGTTCGTGCTTCTCTCGACAAGCACTCGGCCATCAAACTTGTCAAGTCTCTTATATTTCCCAGGCTCGATTACTGTAACTCTCTATACTATAAAGTTCCTCGCTCGTCTCTCAAAATTCTCCAGCGCATTTCAAACCAGTCCTGCCGCTTTGTACTTCATCCATCCCCATGTCGTCATAACTCTTCTCACCTTTTTCCAGCTTCACTGGCTACCTATCATTCCACGAATCCACCACCGTCTTTGTTGCATTATCTACTAATTAATTCATAACCCACATCGACCTATACACCTCTCTGACCTCCTAACTCTCTGACAATTTTTCTTCCCGTATTTTACTTCCTCTTCTGTGTGCTCGAGCCATCAACGAATCAACCTGGTCTGCGAAGTCCTTATCTTTTTTGGCCCAAGATTATTCAACTCTCTTCCTCCTTATATGATTTCATCTACGTCGTATCGATCATTCTCCTATTCGCTATTGAAATATCTCTTTTTTCTTTCTTTTGATCCGTTAACGCATTCACTGACTCCTTATGCTTCTATATAATCTCTCACGCCAAACATCTGCGATATTTTATTTTTTGTTTTTGCTTGCGGTCCTCTATCTGATCCCACTTCTGTATAATATTGAGTATATAATAAGTTTATCCACTCCATGTGTGACTGTTTCTCATATTATACTTGCTCATTGCTCATTTATTTGTTCAATTGTCTTGTTTGTGTCCATGTCCATGTGTTTTGGAATTGTTTCTTAATGTTCATTCGTGCACATTTATACCTGGTTCTGTGTGCGCTTTTGCGTTATAATTTTACTACACTTAATCTGTATCATCTCGCGATTTTGTCATTGCAATGCGCTATAGCAAATATACGTTGTTGTATAAATAACAGTGGTAACGCGTTGTGGACTGCGCGTGAAGTAACCGCCTAGCCCAGATTTCCGAGAGGAGAGGTGTTGTAAAGAAGCACCAACCCAGGCCGTTACTTCACGCGCTGCGGTCCTGGGCGCAACTAATGCGTTCAGTTCAGCAAATGACATTGACATTAAGTATTATACATGCGATTACACAAGGACGTTACCACTGATAGGATGAGGCAAAGTACTAAACATGAGACACAGCCACACAACACGAAAAAATAATACACAATCACAATCGCGACAACAAATCAGTGAAGAATGACAATGAAATATCAGAAACACACATTGTGCTATCTCAGCGCCATCTGGTGACAGGATGTGTCACACGCGTTATCGTGTTATTTGCAAAATACGGTATAATGTGCTATTCTGGCTGTATATGCTCGTTTTGGCCTTGTATGATTGAGGATCAAATGACAATGCTTCGAGTAAAACTCACAAATCAGAAATTGGACCAAGATCGAAGTTGTGAAAATCGATTGGCTGGCCCTTCAAAACGGTGATGTGAAACGTTGATGCTTTATACGCATAGCAAGACGTTCCACTGTAGCAGTGGCGTCGCCAGGACTTTTCAAGTGGGGGAGGCTAGTGAAAGACGTGTCGGGGCTTAGCAAAACATGAGGAACTACACTCAAAATGTTCATGGTCAGCATTTTTTGGGGGGCTTAGGATAGGATTTAAGCTCTTTCAACTCCCCTCTTGACGTCGCAACTGCGCTGAAGTTGTGAGAGATTATAAGCGCCGATTGAAATCAAACAGCATAATTGTTCTGGTGATAATTGTTGTAGCCTATACTGGCTGCTCGCTGGAGCCCTTAGTGTTTGATTGAACTTATGGCGTAGTTTCAGGGATTGTTGGTGAAGAGAACACGGTCAAATTACACACACACGCACACATATTCGATACTCACTGGAACGTCAATGAACTTTGGTCAAATATCCGCCAGTGAATTGTTCAATTGTTTCTGCCTTGTCAGACATGACCTTCAGTTGATCAACGAATCAATTGTGTGACTTGTGTCTGGGGATATGGCCGGGAATTATTCTGGGAATCGCTCACAGCCAACAGGTCAATCTAACGCAGCCTATTGAGAGAGGCTCGTGACACTGACACTCTCTCTTGACACTCCCGTGGAAATATATCGTTGGTTAGGCAGCGCGCCGTCGAGAGGGCGCTGACGTCGTTGTATTGATTGATACCAGCTTGTTCCAGCTGTGTCGGTGGTTTGCGTGGCTAGAGGTTCGTATCGCCTCGTGCGGTAGCTGATTCAGACAGTCATTCTGCGTGTGATAGAACACGCGTGTGCGTGTGTTTACGAATGTGCCACTTGTAAAAAGGTGCTCCTAGTGAGTTCAACTTGAATTCCAGTGCGCAAATGCCAGCGGTTGCCGCTTGTTCTCAGCCGGTGGACAGTATATGTGTTCTCGGATCAAACAGGAAATAACACGGTTCTTGTATCGCGACTGGCGCAGGTGAACCGCCACTGAAACTCGATTATAACTTCACACTATACTAGGGGGCGACAACCAGCCATCAATTTCTCCCCTGGGAAATCCGGATCACATAGGGGAGGACATCTGTGCTTCTTAAAATGTCTTTCTTTATGAGATTAGCCGATCCTAACTTGTGTGTGTAAGTGTGTGTGTGTGTGTGTATATAAGTGTGTTTGTGTGTGTGTGTGTGTGTGTGTGTGTATGTCAGAACGTGGGTCGCTGATTGGTACGAACATAACTTGACCAAAAATTTTCGATAATATATATTCTATTTAAACCGTCTATAATCGCATTTATTTTTCGCATTGTTTTTCCAAGAATTCATAGCGATTGGACATATGGGTATAGCTCTAAGGGAAGGTCATGTGCATAGTGCATATTGGTGAAGAGAGGTTGATTAAGCTTATAGAGGGACTGAGTGAGTAAATTTGGTAACCCCTGGATTGGACAATGCTGATTAAAATTGTTTTAAATCACCCATAATTATCGGTATCAGTTCTTCTTAACCTCAGTAGAATATCTCCCTATGTCTACGAAACGTCATGGTGCTTGAGAGTTAGCCATTGAGATTTTAACAATTCAGATATCTAATCATCCTCCATTTCTGATTCCAATTCTAGACATTTGAGAAACAGCTATGCAAGTCTTGAACTCGCCGAAAACGGCCAATTAAAACATTATATTTTGTTGTGTTCGCCTATTGCAAATGCAATTAATTGTTGACGGCCAAATTGTTTATATGTACCTGTTTATCTGTTTATATATGCGTGCTCTATTTCGTTGCGAGCACATGCTGGTTCAAGGACTGAGATGCTAACAAGATATAACACCACACACACACACACACACACACACACACACATACACACACACGCACACATACATACCCATGTCTGCACTTTGGGACCACTGTGACTTATGATCTGTAAATCACACCCTGCTCATGGAATGTGGTCAGTGAGTATGGGTGTGTGTATCTGTGTGTTACGGTCAGATGATCAAGTATAACCTCACTGAGTTTCCCGAGGAACGAGAAGAAGACACGTCGACATCCCAGATCAACACGGGTCGCACCAGAGTGCAGTTTCATGGTGTGAGTAGCGAGTCATGCATTCACACATCACCAGTGGTTCTCAACCTTATTGCATGCACTGTACCCCACCCAAGTGCCATACATGCATTCATCGAACTCCTCGTATTTGAAGTGTTATGAGAAAAATCACAAATCACGTACGATCAAGACAGTCACACAAGTAGGCTACTACTGAGTGGACCGAGTTGCTTGCAGCACAGATATCAAGACCAAGCGATGTGGCGTGTGATTAGAACTGCAACCAATGATGTCCAAGCAGAGCTTGACGGCACGAATCATACGAGTGGATGAACCAAACCGCAGAACCCCTGAGAAACTGACTCACTGATCCCCTGGGGTTTGTTGGAACCCGGGTTCAGAACCACTGCCCTAGACCAATGCCAGAAATATGAAGAAACGAATGGTGGCCAAGCCAAGCCAGTACATCGCTTGCAATGAAATACGAAGCGATAACAATGAAAGGATTAAAAGATAGAAGAATGTGACGGTAATTGTACAATACAAATTATTCCTCTTCTTTTCTTTTTATGTTTTGTAATTGATAATTAAAGCTTATCTTGTTATTGCACGGTAAAGATATGAAGTGCCGTGGTAGGAAACATCGTTTTTTCCGCTCCAGTAAATTTGGACGCCTTCTCGTGCCTTCATCTTCATGTCGCCTTTAAGACATTTTCATATTGTGCAGAACGCTTGTTTATATATCAGCTTGTTACACTGAATATACAAATAAATAATTTTTGTGAAATATAAATGTTTCAATGAATGAACCAATGATATGTAAAATTATATTATTAATTAATTATATAAATAATGTATTTATTAAGCTCATTTAATTATATATTTATGTATTATATATATTTATTTAATTATTTATTTATTATACTTGGTATTAAATTTGCTACAAAAATAATATTCTAATAAATATTGTAAATATTGATATTTTAAAACATATTTCAATCCGGTCAACATCATAGTTGGTTCAATTTTCAAACTGACCATAGACCGTGTTGTCAAGTTTGAAAGCCACTGGCATAGACGTTGTTTGTGACCTTTGCTGCCGCGGGGGTGATGCAGGGCAGCTCGGCATGGACCAGTCGCAGCACCCTGGAGCGCGTGCTGATGGTGCTGTGTCTGGTGTTTTTCTGCGTCACCGTGCTGTTGTTGGTCTTGTTATCGCGCAAGAACCGCGGAGTCATGTTTCTGCACATGGACCACAAGCACGAGACGCACGGTCAGTCGGTCCTCTGTTCCAGTATTTCCCGACCTTTTTCTTGCCGTGACCCCCTTCAACACAATACGAATAATTGTGGCCTCCCAGAAACAATCATTGGCTCTCCTAGAACTCCTTGTAGCTCCAATACGCACATGGATCGTTGCGACGCGACTTCTCCACAGGATTCGGTGGGGCTAGCACACAGACATACACGGACGTCATCGGACCAAATACACGCGCCAGCCAAACACCAGTGGTCTCACTGTCGTGGCGGGTGACACGATTGAAATGCACAACATCGAAAATAATTGCATAGATGAATGCATTATTTCAGCATAAATCTTTTGTAGTATTGTAATCTTTTGTATGAATAAATAGGGTGGCTCCTCTATTTTTTAAATTTGGTCCCAAGGCCCCTCAAAATAATCCCATGATCCCCATTTGACCGTTGTGCGATATTGACGCCAAATATACCGTGCGTCCACCCTTTTTCTACGCCGTCTAAAAACACACGATCGAGCAATGTTTCAACAAATTTGAGTTTGCACTGTTGGCGGCTTTGGCCGATAAAGGTTAAAGGCCTAAGCGGCAGCTGATACATGGGAAGAAGCCGAAGCTTAGGAACACACAGGTGTGCCCCGTGCAGCTCGCTGCCACCGCAGAACCGACCCTCTCCACGCTATGGCGCCACAAGGACGGAAGACGTATTAGAGAGGGCCACTTCCCCAGAATGCATGACACAACACATGACTGGTATCTGGTACCATCATTTACTGCTGGGTGGACAGGGGCTGTTGGATTATAGAATTTTCCCAATAAATTCTGCTCCGCCGGGATTCGAACCACTGACCTCCAGCTTGTGAGGCGGGTCTGCTAACCACTACACTACGGAGTCCACAAAACCTCCAATATTCTATTAATAGCACCAACAAGTGACAAACAGTAGATATGAGACCAGACTTCACCTCGAAATATCTGTCTCATTCCTGCAACCACGTTTCCAGTGCATACAGTATGCATTATGACAACTCAAAAACGCCTAGACGAAAAAAACAATAATAATTGAAATGCTTCCCTATCAAATAGTTTGATTGTTAACTACAGCTTTGTGGTGGACAGCACAGCGTAAGCTAGTCCACCACTGGCAATAGCACCAGAGCACAACGCCAAGGGTGTAGATTTGTGTCGAGGCTCGGGGGGATGACAGCCATCATGCATTAGTGTTCAAAGTTGACTCAGTTGGTCAATTATATGGGGCCCTAAAACCGAAGTATTTCATGAGCTTTATAATTTCCGTCCATGCTGTGTGTGTGTGTGTGTGTTTGTGTGTGTGTGTGTGTGTTTGTGTGTGTGTGTTATGCGATGCCTGTCGCCGAATATAATACATACAATAAATGTAAATGTTGAGCTTGATATTGAAGCGTACATTAACAATGTGCTGACTGTTTTGATGTTGCCGACGGCACCTGGGCGAGCAGACCAGCACTGTTTGTCTCCGGAGTGCGTGGAGGTGGCTGCGTCCATGTTGAAGGCCATGGACACATCGGTTGATCCGTGCCAGGACTTCTACGAGTACGCGTGTGGAGGCTGGATCCGCTCCAACCCGATCCCGCACGGTCAGAGCGTGTGGAACACGTTCGGACACCTCTGGAAACACAACCAGCTGGTCATCAAAAACGCACTCGGTCCGAACATAAAACATACACACCCACTCACTACATGAACACAAGTGGGGATTGGTTTGTTAAACATGTGCACTAAACATAAGACTTCTAAACATAAAATACCGTGAAACATCTATATGAACGGCACCTTCAATTAAATGTCACTTTGGCAGCTACAGTAACGACGTATCACTTGATTTTTATCAGTGAACTTGTGATTACTTACCAGTAATCACCCCACATTTGTTGATTTTGTTAAATATATATATATACATACATTACCTGGTTATATTTTCATTCATAAAATATACCGTATCTTTTCAAAATTGTGGCCAGCTAGTCGAAAAATTGAGCGGCACCTTCTAATTGAACCACACCTCTGAATCATCGGCACTAGGGGGCAAGGTTTGTAAGACAAAACGGCATGCCGCTCAAATACAGGTTTTACGGTATATACACGTGCGTGTATGCTTTTGAGACATTCACTCTTCGTTATGATCTAGAGTTATTCGTCTTCGTTGTGTAAAATCTTGATGGGTAGGACGAATATTAATAACTTCTTGTTTTGTGCTGCAATTTACAGTTGTAATGTGTTGTAATAGGATGTTCTGCTATGGCTTATGCGAATGATAATGACATGAACAATATTTATCCCTGTCTCTTGCATTGTATGAGAGTTGTAATGTTTACGGTTGCAGCCGACACCACAGTCCCTACACTATAACTGATGTTTGTCGGATGATTTACGCTGACGGAAGCTGTCAATTGATCTCAACCGAATCAAATTGCGAAAACAAACAAAGCCGACGATGGAGGACGAATGAAATCATTGCTTGCACGAGTCACTGTATATAGCGAATGATAAGAGAAATAACATTTCATAGAGAGAGAGAGAGAGAGTGCCGTAATGTACCCAGTATGAAGGCATTGCTTGTGAATGTCACAAAACAACGGGAAATATCACCGCTTATTTATTACTTCAAAAGCAGTTGAATTATTCACGTAGATTTTGCCAGTACGAACATGTGTGTAAAAAACGCATGTATAATCAAATTGTACATGTGTTCATCTAGAGAGTGACGGTGTGTGTGGCAGTATAAGAATGTATGTGTGTAGCGCTTGTGAAGCAGCGTTCTGAATGTGACACGTCCTTGTGGAGTGTCTCAATAGTGAAATGAACCATCGCCAAACCACAATCAACTCATCAAATGTTATATTTTATGAATATCCAAATAGGTTATATTTCATCTTTTACTTAAATGCTTACGATCAAATTTAATTCAGTTGTGATAATCTATTGTTTGTTTATTTATTGTTTGTTTACGTATTGTTTTTTGTCTATTTGTTTGTTTTTGCTTGTTTGTTTATTGGTTTTATATATTTTCTATATGGGATGAGTCTTGTAGTTCGGATTATAGTTTACGAATATATGAACTGGGACGCTCTTTGGTTTACAGATCGATGTTATTTATAAACACCAGATATCATCATCATCATGTATTGCATTTGATCTTGCATATGAAATCATTTGGCAGGCTGAAATATCCTGTCTTCCCCGCCAAACACATGATGATAATGATGTTGATGTATCCAGATAGACTCCAGCTTGAGCAATTCTTAACTTCCCACCAACTGAACCACTAGGTTCTCTGATGTTGTTTCTGATGACGGTGGGCTATTTGATTGCTGAGTTTTCTGGTTACTTGGAGCCATTGTTGTCTGTCTGCTGGATCAGACAGCTCTTTGGCGTGGTCCTTGCATAGACCCACAAAGTGCATCGCAGCGTTGCCCATGCCCAGACGATGGTAACATTGGGCAATTTCATACAGCGACTTCACACCGGCTCCTCGTGTTCGCTGTTCCCGCTGGAGACTATATACCTCCGCCCATGTATTCAGCGCACGTCGCTGAAAACCAAAACTGCGATGCACTTGTGCCTCGACAGTCAGGGCTTGTTCCACCTGCTGACTGAAGTCTCCACGGTGGCAAACTTCACTGGCTTTGCGTAGCCACTGAACGGCCTCACTGTAGTGGTCCAGTCTGGCATGTGCAACACCCATTGCTGTGTAGAGGCAGCTGAGATGGGCGTGTTTGTCGGGCAGCCAGGTGGGATCTTGACTGCACACTGAGGGCAGGGCTACCTCGGCCAGATCCAGGGCTCGCTGATAGTGCTGCTGGTCAATAGCATCGTTGATGCACTCCAGCAGACGTTTGATGGGAGCGACCGTGCATTTGCGACGTTGTTCAATAAGTCGCTGCTTGGTCATCTGCGAGTCTTCCAGTATCGCGTGTTCTTTGCCGGTGCTGTGTTGCCACTGGCGCTGATACTCAGGCATCCAGCGCTGGCGACGTTGCTCCAGGACTTCAAGCAGCACAGTTTTGTGTGCCTGCGGCAGAACATCGCCAGGGGCGTTGTGACGTGTTTTGGCACCACGCACTTTGTTCTCTCGTTGTTTTAGCTGTTTTTGTTGTTCCTGGCAGCGAGAGAGTGCTTGTTGCAGGCTAGCACAATTCGGGTGGTATTTCACACCAAACTTGAGCACTTTGTATGCCTGGTTGAAATCCTGCATTGCCATCAAGATGCTGGCTTTGTGCTCAATTTCTGGTGGACTTCCAAGTTTTCCGGATTTTCCGGATTTTAGTTCCACGTCTTTCAGGGCCTGTTGGTATTGACCCAAACGGTAATAGCATCTGCTGCGATGGAGCAGACACTCGTGGTTGTCGGGAGCTTTTTGCAGCACATCCGAGAAGATCAAGATCGCCTTCTGGATGTGTCCGCGGCTCATATGGTACTTCCCTTCGTTGATCTTATCTTTGATCATTTCGGGAAGTAGTTTCACTGTTGATCTGTGAGATGAGATGTTGTAGTGGTTGACTTGGTTTCGTATAGCGCTGAATCACACTTTGCTTCTTATCGATAACACGGCGAAAATAGCATTGACTGTATAATTAAATGTTCACTGAAATCTGATTCACGACGTTTTCTTAAATACTCGTGCTTTGTTTCCTCTGCCTCCTCTTATTCTACCAATGCTAACAAAATTCACGATATATTCGGAATTAATTGTTATATTCGGATGACTGAAATACGTCAATGAGTTTGAATAGAAATGAAACTTTTGCACCACGTCATAATATACCACCTATGCATGATTTAAGCCTGAGGACTAATCAAGTTCTCATTTGAAGGAAAATTGAGATATGCAACACATATTATGCCTCATTTTTGTATATTTATTTTACTTTTCTTTTACTTTCATAAATTTCCTATTCAATTTAAATATGTAAATATTTAGATATTTGAATAAATACATATTTAAATAATATTTAAAAATATAATATATAATAACGTATTATTCATGCTTGTGTTTATTAATTATTTATTTTAATTATATATCTATTGATATTTGAACATATACAATTAATTTATTGTTTAAGTCATAAATATATATTTAATCAAACAAATTAGTATACATATAATACATTTTCTACTTAATAAAAATGAATTTGAACTACCGGCTCAGAATATAAAAAAACCTATCCTTAAAGAACGGCGGCATGTATTGTTCAGAGGCGCCCACATCTCAGTTGGCGACATCGGCCGAACGCAGCGCTCAAATATACTACCGCTCGTGTCTGGACGTCAACGGCTCGACAGAAAGCCGCGGCGGCAAACCGCTGCAGGATTTGCTGCATCAGCTGGGAGGCTGGAACATCTCCGGCCGACCGTTCAACGCCGCCAACTGGGACTTCCAGACCAGCATCCAGCGACTGCAGAATGAGTTCAACGCCGCTCCACTCTTCACCTGGTCGATCTCGGCCGATGACAAAAACTCGTCGGTCAATGTTATTCAAGTGAGTCACGTGCAGCCGTTGTCACCCAAGTCGCAACATTTCTAGTTAGAGGTTAAAGGTTAATACGGGAAGAAGCCAAAGCCTATGAGCACACAGGTGTGCCCTGTGCACCTCGCTGCCACCACAGGACCGACCCTCTCCACGCTACGGTACCACAAGGACGGAATACGTTCTTTTGCCCAGTTCGCCTAATTAAATGCTCCTCCGTCGGGTTCTGAACCACGGACCTCCCGCTTGTGAGGCGGGTGTGCTACCACTACACCACGGGGTTTAACAACGCTGTTGTTTTTCTCCATATTGTTGATCTCTCCTTAGAAAATGCATTATTTTGAATATGAAGAATTGACTGTATCTCTTCCACGTTATCTTGTAATATTGATTAAGTCTATATGTGTTCCATGTTGTTTTTTTGGAAAATTTCCAAGTACAACTCCTTTTCGGGCGTTCTCAACAAGCGTCTGTGAAATTCGTGATGATCCGTGTGACAGTGTTGGTCAGGTATTCATCAGTTATCTTGCCAGAACGCTCCGACAACATAGTTCGGGGCAAAACGACATATTGTAATATGTGAATCAAGTAGACATTGCAATAAATTGTTCCGTGTTCTATTCCAGGACTATGCGGTGACTTTTTACGAGTCAATTACTATTCATCTAATATATTATCTATTAATATCTATTCATAAATATATTCATCTATTCACTAATCACTGCACAAATCACTATTTTTTCTGTTATTATTAAATAATAATATTTATATTATCTTAATTTTATTTATTAAATTATATATTCATATAATATTGTTAACTAAAATTATTATCATTATTAATATACATGTATGTTATTACTTCTGCTATAGTATTAAATCCCTAGTAACTGAGTGAATGATACCAAAAATAAGTCATCGGTGCCAGCTTTCTAAGCAGGAAGCTTTTACAGCTACATCTTCCGTCTTTGGCGCAATAGTGGAGACACAACTGTTCCTGGCATGGCATCCGGCTCTGCTAAGTCCTCCCTCCATTTCAGTATAACGACGGCCATTTGCGACCTATATGGCTTAAAAGTGGCTGGGTTAGAGAAGTCTAGTGGTGTGGGCATTAAATTGTCACACTGGAAGTTCGCAGTTCGAATGTGGTCCCGATCTCCTTGATCAACCCTTCCGCTTGATTGCACCGGGACTTTTCAGCCGTGCACGAGCACACATATAGATGTGGAACAAAATCAGACTGGTACTCACCTGTTTGAAAACTACCATAGCACGTGCCTAATGTGTGGACACTCCTCCGTATGTTGCAGATAGACCAAGCCAAGTTGACACTTCCTTCTCGCGAGTACTACCTCAACAAAAGCACGGAAAATGATCATGTTCTTTCAGCCTATCTCCATTATCTAACCAAGGTGAGATAGTACATGAGAAAGTACAAGAAAATGAGAAAGTAACATCAGTAGAAGTTATACAGACTGTGCAAAGTTACTTTCGAGGCAATTTATATAGAATTACGCATCTATATACGGTATTTCGGCGTTCAGGGGATGAAACCCATTGCGTTTCATCATTTGAAGCATACGTGGGCTGCTAAGGTCGATATCAAAATTCCCACCACGTGTAAACCTAGCTGATGTGATAATTCTGTCCAATAAGCTTCAGAGGAGAATCCGTTGCTGAAGACCACACTGTGACTCAATACTCTGGTACAGATATATTCGAAGCAGTGCGCATAATTAACATAAATTATGATTCACCGAGACTTATATTTGTTCTAAGAATAATGTCCAATTTTCGAGAGACTGAAGCAGACACTCCGCAGAGGTCAAAGGTCTTTGTTTTTCAAAGGTCAGTTTTGATACTAGTCTAGCACCTAAGATATCTACTTCACATTTGACTATGAAGTCTGCTAATTGCACTACAACACATTTTAAGACAGGCGTTAGCGCATTCTCGCTTACCAGTACTGTCCTACCCAAACATCACTTACTGTGTATCATTGTGTGTGCATGTATGTTCACATCAAAGATTGGGGTGTTGCTGGGAGGTAAGGAAGAAGAGGTGAAACTACAGGCCAATGATGTGATCTCTTTGGAGAAAGAACTGGCCGAGATCACCACGCCTCCTGACAGACGACGAGACGAGGAGAGCATCTATCACAAGATGAGCATTGTTGAGCTTCAAGCCACCGCGAACTTTGTGAGTCACTTGCCATTTCATCGGAATAAAATACTTCTTTGGTTAAGGCTGATAGAGGCGAAGTACAAAACGCCATCGACCCAGACGGATTATCGTGCCGTGACTTGGTAAAATATTGAAACCCATTCATTTATTTGGCTCTGGTTTGTTTGAATTTCGTTTTGAATTTGAATGCAATTTTTTGATCGTTTTATAGATTTGCATCAATTTTAATCAATTGGATAGAAATAGTCTACACTTGAAGATTACACAGAGATATGTATTCTAATCCCATAGCATCTGCATCGAATCGTCGCTGACCTGATAGAAACCATATGGAAAGCTATCTAACGAAAACCTACATTGCTCGGACTGGAATTTAGTACATGCAGTTTCTGGATCAAGGTTTCAATCACAGAATACATAGCTTCGGTCTACCGTTTTCCATCGCCATGAGTCCACACTGTCGTAATTTTCAACTTTCTGACTGATTTTCCGAAAGATGGACTGGCTGGCGTTCTTCAACGACGCCATGCGCCAAGTGAACGTGACGCTGCCCAGGAATTTTTCCGTAGTCGTCTACGCTCCGGACTATCTGAAGAAGCTGACCGGAGTGGTGAACAAGTATCTCGGATCTTTACGGGGAAAAACGTGACTAACTTTGAAGACACTCCTCACAAATGATAGAGTCTGGATCCATACTAACTCTATCTCTAACCTCTAATTATACACTTTAAACCAGTCTCATACGAATATTCTCATGGCTTTGTCCTGGACATAAGCTGTTATAATCTCATCTATTTCCCCAGTAATTTTCGACTAGTGTACGGCGAAATATTCTGAAAACTCAACATCCACGAGTATAAAGAAGTCGATGGCCACTATTTTGGGCAATTGCTTCAATAAATCCCCAATGTTTTTGCTCTCGTGGAGATAACTCTAAGAACGAAAAATAACCTGGCTTGTAACTGTATATATCAGTTTCATCGCTGTTTCATTTATTGTTAATAAGTCAATTAAATCTTGGAACATCCTACGTGAAGAGATGTGTCGTAAGATCCAGATTGAAATTGTCGGCCAAAAAATATTGAAAGCTCTATATGGGGCTTCAAATGGGCGAATAACTTTCAAGAGAAATACAGTTCAGCTGCATATTTTGCAGCAGTCGGGGTTACGACCCTTTTACCCAACCAACCATTTTGGCCAACGCTCAGCGGTCGGAATACGATGCCATGAATATCGACATTGGCTAAAATGGTACATGTGGTGAGTGCTGACAGTGGCATATCTAGTGACCGAAAGTTAAGCGAGTGAACATCTTGGCCAATCTTTACTCAGCTGTATGTAGTTCAGTGGCTTTCAAAGTTTTGAACGCTTAAACAAATCGTTAGGTTAGGTTTGGTTTGGTTAGGTTAGGGAACCATTAAGACGTGCGAAATTTGCCAATGCAAATACACGATAAGGCCGTCTTCGAATGTTACGTTTAATCGTTCAAAAAATTGAAAGCCACTGAACTGCATACAAACTTCATACAGGAAAGATTGGCCAAGACGGTCACTCGCTTAACTTTAAGTCACTAGATACGCCACTGTCAGATGCACTCACAACATGTACCATTTTGGCCAACGTCGATATTCATCGATATTCATCGCATCGTATTTCGTCCGCTGAGCGTTTGGCTAAAATGGTTCGTTGGCTAAAACGGTAGTAGATCCCAGCAGTCAATGTTCAAGTGGCCGATTCATTTTAATAAGACGTTATTAATATGTTTATTGACCTGTAACTACACGTCAGGAGATAGGGTAGATGCGCTGAGCAGATCCCCGGTATTGTTGTCTTCCCGTAGAACACTGAACAATTTCCTGATGGTGCGACTCGGCAGCGGACTGGTACATTGCTTGAGCAAAGCGTTTCGTGACGCCTACAAGACACTGAAAAAAGCGCTGATAGGCACCAGTGACGATCAAGAGAACTGGGGCTATTGTGTGGACGACACCAATGGAGCCATGGGGTTTGCCCTCGGCGCCATGTTTGTGCGCAAAAAGTTCCACTCGGTATCAAAAAAGCTGGTAAGCGGCACTGCAGTATGCACCCATACATCTAGCAATTATTTCGGCAAATATATTGGAAATGTAGAGATAAAGAAATAATTAATAATTATAAAGAAAATCACTATTACAATCACAACACTGGCAGATCTAGGATGCGCCCATTTCGTCCAAGATCGATGCTATCTGTTTAAGCTCTTTGTGCTAATCTAGATAAACACCTACTTGCGTCCTCCCGCTATTTTGAGATTTACTAGATTCGCTGCTGATTCACATACACACACACACAAGAAATGTACGAATTTAACGTAAGGATTCAAAGGAAGGTAGGATAATTGGAAGGCGGGACTCACGAGTGTTCGACTCTTTCGTGCTTACTACGAGTACAACTCGGTGAGATAAATGCGTGGCTCATATGATTGCAGGCGGAAGAGATGGTGTCGGACATCAGGAGAGCGTTCATATCAAACACCAAGCGTCTCTCGTGGATGGACGAGGACACCAGACGTCTGGCCGAGGAGAAAGCTGAGGCCATCACTCGGATGATTGGTGAGCACTCAAATTATTATTGCCACCACACGATATGATTGGTGGTACCGATCACATGATTGGTGACTTTTCAAAACGGTTGGGATGCATGGTTCTCACTGCATCACATGGTTCTCATCGCATGGTTCTCATCACATGGTTCTCATCACATGGTTCTCATCACATGGTTCTCATCACATGGTTCTCATCACATGGTTCTCATCACATGGTTCTCATCACATGGTTCTCATCACATGGTTCTCATCACATGGTTCTCATCACATGGTTCCCATCACATGGTTCTCATCACATGGTTCTCATCGCATGGTTCTCATCACATGGTTCTCATCACATGGTTCTCATCACATGGTTCTCATCACATGGTTCTCATCACATGGTTCTCATCACATGGTTCTCATCACATGGTTCTCATCGCATCGTTTTCATCACATGGTTCTCATCACATGGTTCTCATCACATGGTTCCCATCACATGGTTCTCATCACATGGTTCTCATCACATGGTTCTCATCACATGGCTCTCATCACATGGTTCCCATCACATGGTTCTCATCGCATGGTTCTCATCACATGGTTCTCACCACATGGTTCTCATTACACGGTTCTCATCACATGGTTCTCATCACATGATTCTCATCACATGGTTCTCACTGCATCTTTCCTTAGTCGACCTGCGCACAATATATTTCACAATATATTATTAACATTGGAATATTGATTATCAGTACATGTAGACTCAAAGCTCACGTTTGAGAGTCACATTCGGAAGCTAGTTTGTTCGGCATCGCGGAAACTGGGAATTATAAGAAAGGCATATCGGATGTTCGGTAGCAGCACAATCTCAAAAAGTTGTTTTCGCTGTTTCATTTTGCCAATTCTGGAGTACTGCGCCCCCGTGTGGTCTTCTGCTGCGGATTGTCACCTCAATCTCATCAACAGAGTTGTTAGAACTTGCAAGTTCCTCTGTGGTGACTTGGTTCTTGGTGATCTTTGCCATCGTCGAAAGGTCAGCAGTGTGTGCATGCTGTACAAAATCAAGCACAACGACCATCATCCGATGAGCAAGTCAATTCCTGATGATTTCGTGGCAGCAAGAAGCACACGGTTTACATCCAAACAGCATTCCCAGTGCATGGCTCCAATTCGTTGTCGTACAAAACAATTCCAACGTTGCTTTCTTCCGGCCACTGTGTCTACTTGGAACACGTTGAAGGAGGAGGCTTTCTTGCAGAGCAATTTGAACAAATTCAAGGCCAAAGTAAATGAAATGCTACTGAAAGAGCGGAATTGACTGTTGAGTCTTATTAATTGTATATTTATTCATATTTATTGTTATTTATTCATGCTTATTGTTATTTATTTTCTATTTATTTATATTTATTCCTATTTTACTCTCTATTT
Source organism: Sacculina carcini (assembly GCA_916048095.2). NCBI lineage: Eukaryota > Metazoa > Arthropoda > Thecostraca > Sacculinidae > Sacculina > Sacculina carcini. Next base: position 5,107,061 of record OU696591.1, on the reverse strand, counting down.
ATTACTATTTATCATTGGTTGTTGTTATTTATTAAATTATACTTTTACTCAGTGTTGGCTGTTGTTGTTTATTGAATCATATTTATTGTTGTTGCTGTTTATTGAGTCATATTTATTGTTGTTGTTGTTTATTGAATCATATTTATTGTTGTTGCTGTTTATTGAATCATATTTATTGTTGTTGTTGTTTATTGAATCATATTTATTGGTGTTATTGTTTATTGAATCATATTTATTTGTGTTGTTGTTACTTATTGAATCATATTTATATTTATTGTTGGATGTTTCTTTTTTGAATCATATGTATTGTTCTTGATTGTTATTTATTACTTATTTATTAATATTTATTCTTATTTATTGATGGCTGTTTTTTAATGAATCACATATTTATTGTTGATTGTTATTATTTATTGAGGAACGTGGGCGGAGTGACATTATGGATTGTTATCGGATGATGGGTTATTATTTATTGTTATTTATTTATTATTTTCTTTCCAACTCTCTTTCTAGACTTATTTCTCTTCGAACTCTCTTTCTCTCTTAATCTTTTGGGCGCTTCCGGTACATGGGGCCACCTTAGGGTGGTAATAGTGCTTGCACTCTTCCCATGCTACTGGATTTGCCTGTAATTAATAATAATAATAAAAAGTTGATATATTGGCTAACTTTTACATATATTCATTCATTCACCTATGAATGTGTTGGTGCTCAAAAATAATAATTCAATTTTGCTGTATTCCTTTATTTTTGTTTCAGTTGGGAATTGCCTTTCTCTATTGGAAAATAGTATCTTTGGATTAGAAGAGCATTGACCAATTAAGGATGTGTACACGAATATGTTTGTGTGTGTGTGCCCATGTTTTTAACGTGCTTTTTCGCAAGAAATATAATTTGTAATCGAATATTCATTTGTACTAAAACAGATACTCACTAGTTCCAAATTAGTCTTCAGAACGATGTTATTCAGCTGCGCAATTAAGCAAGATCGATCATTTTGGAAACTGCAAAAACAAGATATCTGATACTAATATCTGATAATATTCAAGCTCTGGAAAATACCCCAGCAAAACAAAACCACAAGTGGAAAATCGGAAATAATTAGTGGAACTGATAAAATCAAACTCAATGATTTCGTATGATAAAACAATATCAGGAAAATTGACGATGGAAAATAGTACAAATTACAGAATATGAAATGAAAGGATGGGGGATGAATTACAGTATATGGAAAAATTGGACTCTGGTTGAATAATTTGAGATCGAAAATATCCACTCGGTTTTATTGTAAATAATAACTTCAACAATATTCTTTCGTTTTTGCATTGCAGGATATCCGTACAATCTATTAGACAGCGACTATCTCAACGAGAAATACGGAGGACTGGTGGTGAAAGAGCACGAGTTTTTCGAGAACAACATTCGCCTCGCCAAACATGATCTGCTCAAAAACCTACAAAAATACGGCAAAACTGTCAATAAAACAAGGTGTCCAATAAACTGACGCAGATGCGAGGTCTTATGTCTTATCATCACTCGCCCCCCCCCGGCCGGGGGGCTCGGGGGGCGGTTGCTGCGGCTCTGAACTGGCGACGAAGTGCAAAAACAAGTTTGCTACACTTGAGAGAGGGCGTTGAGACGTAATAATGATAGATCTCATCATTATGAGTGCACTCTCGAGATCATAGTGTTTTAGTGAGGTCATTATGACATTGATATGTCAGTGGTTCTTCACTTTTCCATTGTTCGCATCTTTCGCAAATCAATAGTCAATTCTCGCATCCCTGGATTATCCAGTTTTTTTTGTGCAAATCTATACTTCATTAGAATAATAGATTTATATTCTTTTCTTCGCACAATTTTTAGGATAATTTATCAAAGCTTTTATTTTAGAAACATGTAAAACGCAGGTTAAATAGTATATATTTATAGAAATAACATAATTTCTCGCACCTTTTGACAATCAGGCTCGTATCCTCGGTTAAGAAATTCTGGACTTTACTGATATGCTGTTGAAACACGTGGATGATGTGATTCAATGCTGTCATTCAGATGGGACATGGCTCCTCCCTCGGTGAACGCCTACTACTCGGCCTCACTCAACATGATTGTATTCCCGGCCGGCATTCTACAACCTCCCTTCTACGACCCGTTGTATCCGAGGTCATTGAACTTTGGCGCCATCGGTGTGGTTATGGGTCACGAGTTGACACACGCGTTTGACGACCAAGGTCAGACACGACATACTGTCAGAGTGAAATGTGATCTTCCCGGTTTGAAATCAAATCATTGTATTCATGTTTCATTATGATTGTGCGCACAACATTGGATTTTAGCGTCAATTTAAGATATATTTTCTCAATGCATGCATGCAGCAAGCGAGCATTTCTACCGAGCCAGCCTCCGCAATGTGACAAAAAGATGTTAAATGTTAAGAAGGTTAAAGGCCTCAAGGGACAGCTACTACACTGGAAGAAGCCGACGCTTATGAACACACAGGTGTGTCCCGTGCAGCTCGCTGTCACCGCAGAACCGACCCTCTCCACGCTATGACACCACAAGGACGGAAGACGTATTAGAGAGGACCATTTCCCCAGAATGCATGACACAACACATGACTGATATCTGGTATCATTTACTGCTGGGTGAACAGGGGCTGTTGGATTATAGAATTCGCAGAAAATAAAGTCTTCTCCGCCGTGTTTTGAACCACGGACCTCCCGGTCCTCACGAACCTCCCGCTTGTGGGGCGGGTGTGCTACCACTACACCACGCTGTCCAACGAATGTTGTTGTCAACGTTATTGTATATGTAAGTTATTGTTGATGTTAGAGTTAATGTTGCGGTTCGTGTGTGCACCAGGACGTGAGTTTGACAAGTACGGCAACCTGAACCGCTGGTGGAACAACAAAACAATAGAGAATTTCAAGGAGCGAGCCGCCTGCATGGCACGACAATACAATCAATATCAATTGTCGACCAACCTCAGTGTCAACGGTCTGCAAACGCTTGGTGAGTGAAAATATGTTGTACGTCCTCTTCGTTATCTTGTGATTATTAAATTGGGGACCACTAAATTTGATCGGGCAGGATGTTTGTCGGGACTTCACTCCCTAGAACCTCCGAGGCCTGACAATCATGACTTTTCTACGGCCTATCTTATGTGATCTGTCGTCATCTATGCTGTTGCATCTCTTTCAGGCGAGAACATTGCCGATAATGGCGGTTTGAAAGCTGCATTTGAGGCGTACTCTCTGTACAGGAAACAACACGGCGACGAACCTCCTCTGCCTGCCCTCAATCTAACACACTCGCAACTCTTCTTTCTGGGTTTCGCACAGGTGAATCATATATATTGGTAAAATTATATAACGAAGTAAATCCAAAGGGATTCCCGAATGACTAATATTGCATTTTTGGAGTTAGATCTTTGTTTTGGAGTTTGCTTTGCGCCTGTCTTCATATACCCCAGAACAAATGCAAACGAAGTTGTTTTGACTATACTCGTCTTCCTACTCGATACCGTTAATGAGGAAAGTGGACAGTAGTGAATACAGACTAAACTACAGCTCAATTTATGTCTCCAGTCATGAGAAACTAAGCCAAGGTTTGTGATTTTCTGGATCCAGTGTCAGTATTTTTCCAGTGTTCTCTCTGCAACACTCTCAAATCCGCTTCAAAAATGTGTATTTAGAGAGAGGTGCGCGTGGGGCATCGCTGCCCCACGCGCGCCTACAAGACGACACCACACCGTTACCACGTCACGTGACACTCGACACTTGAAATCTTGCACATTTCTCGCCGCAATAGAGCATATGCCAAATGAAGCCATTCACACGAGTACGCACATTTCACACACTCACTCAATCATACACACACACACACACCTACCTCGTTACGCCATTACAATTAAGCCACACTCTAATTGACTGAAGTGTTGTAATCAAGTGATGTCCACACACACACACACACACACACACACACACACACACACACACACACACACACACACACACACACACACACACACACACACACACACACACACACACACACACACACACACACACACACACACAATGCAAATGTACAGATGCGTGAGACTTGTAATGCTACATGCCGCCAATTGTCGCCTGACAGGTGTGGTGCAGTGCTTCCACGCCCGAATCACAGCGTCTGAGCGCGCTCAACGACAACCACGCTCCGCCACGCTTCCGAGTCATTGGCCCGCTGTCGAATTCGCACGAGTTTGCACGCGAGTTTCGCTGTGCTCCCGGTACGCCCATGCATCCAGACGATAAGTGCGAGGTGTGGTGAAGTCCCGACATACTGAGGCTGTTGTCAAGCCTGCTCGCGCCGCACGTGAACGTCTGGAACGTTTTATTCGCCAACTGAAGTTCAATTCCTGCTCGTCGCTATTGAGGAAACCAGCGCTGTTTTTGTGGTTTCAATGGACTATAGATGGCGGCATTACGCTGCCAGTTCTTGTGATGTCCTCTATCTGTTCACACAGTACGTCAGTTTTCGTCTAGCTCTGGTTGCCTAGCTCTGACTTCACTGCTGAAATTGGTTGCAAAATGTCCAGAAGATGTCGCGGCACAAGCATTAATCCGACTGTAGACTGGTGGTATGTTCGATTCAACTTCAGAAGTACTTTGGATGTCCTTCTAGGCGTTCGATTGACACTTTACCTGTACTTCTCAATGCTTCTGAAGGTCTCAGAAGCTTGCATTCATGGTGCAGAGAGGCCTTCATTTCGTGCATGTTGGGTTTGCGAGCATATATTTCGAGCGTAATTCGTTGACAATTCGTTCGTTCGTTCTTCACTCCATTTTGAAATATCAAAGAACAAATGAAAATATTAACACGTGAACTGAACAAACAAAACCGCAATTGAATGATAAACAATCATGAATGCCGCACTTCTGAACCCGTGTTTGATTCATGCACTGTATCTACTTCTTGAAGTGCAACTTCCGACTTCTGAGCTTGTGAATCGAACATACCCTTGGCTAATTCGAGATGTAGCGCCTGGAAGACTGCCATTTTAAAATGTCAAAATAGTCTATCTACTTAACAGCATTTCAATCTTTTATCCAGCGTTCATGTCCGCAGTTTCCTTCAAATTATTAATCACAACATGCAACGCTGCTTGTTGGCTAAACCAAGCAGTACAGTCATAGGCTTTCACTATAATGTTCATAGGATTTCATTGCATGATTTTTCGCGATCGATTCCGCGTACCTATTGCCTACAATTGGATTTTGTTCTTGGCAGTTACCTGAGCTTCTGAGTGTGTTGTATGAGTATAGTGAGTTGTGTAGAGTTGCGTCGAGGGCATGGCTCCCGCTCATATACCATTTGTTTCTTCTTGTCCACGTATTCGTATGTCATTGTATTGGCGCGAGGCACGTGCGTCGTGAACGTTTTGATGTGCGATTATATTTCGAGCTTTAAAATGGTGCTTTATACATTGAATTATTATCTCCACATTATTATTAATTAAAAACCCAATATTATTATTTATTATATTTTATCATTAATAAATTGTGGAGTCGATATCAATTATTTTTATTGTAATTTTGAATGTAATTATGACAGTTTTAACTATAATAATGTTGATATTTGCATATGTCTATGATGATTGGCGCTCGATAACATGGTGTCTGCATTGGAGCGGTAAAACCTTCAACTGCTAAACGTTCATACTATTAAAATCGTCGGTATAATTTCAGTCAATTTGGTGATACGTAAGAGCTTGGAGAATGAACGAAATTTTCGCCGCCGGGTCTCGCAAAATTAGACATATCAAATACAATTGCATATGGACTGAATTTCGGCTCAATTCTTTAAATGTTGAGTGATGCTAATTTGGAATTACAGTGTAGCCCGGATATAGGAGAGTTGTCGGCAGTGGATAAAAAGTATCTTATATCCGGGGAAAATGACACCTAAATTATAGAAGACAGATCTGAAGAAATACTCTCTTATAACTGGGATTCTCTTATATCCGGAGTATACGGTACCTGTATTCTAAGTGTTTGCCAAATTGTGTAAAGAACAAGTATAATACTACCTCTTTGCGGCCGTTAAAAATGTCATCATGAGACACACACACACAGACACAAACATACACATAGACACTCATGCACATATGAATGAGGACCTACTATAGTGGTTTATATGTTGTGCTCCATGTAAATATTGAACGTCTGCATGTATTGCAATGATCGATAATATATATTGATTTGAAAAACCTTGTTTTTGTCGATTACTTTATTTTTGGCTTGAATAAATAAATCCTATTGCTGTTGTTCTGCAGAGAAGATATTGAAATGGAGATTAATTGAAAGAAAAAATGATTCAGTCAAAATACAAATAAAACCAATATTTGACATGGAAGATATCAGTTATAAGCTGACCGTTGAGGTTTATATTAGTCATATTGTAATCTTATTAAGTCACTGACTTTGTCCTAGTCTCTCCACCTCTGCATCACCATCTTCTTGAAGAAAGAGTATCAACAAGGTTTAGAGTATAAAGGTTTTTGGAAAGATGCATTTTAAACTTCACAGTTTCGTTGAGAAAAAATTATTGATGAAAATAAATTATATATTGTAGAAACCCCAATAAATTTAATAACTGATAATAAATAATTGTTAGGGATGTATGGATTGTTGTAATAATTATTGCTGAAATTAGGGAAAGTGATTTTTCCCGAGGGAAATCCTAGGAGAGTTATCTTTACAAGTGAATTATGCTCGTGCGAGAAGTGTACAAAACAAAGGAAACAAAGGAAAACTCGTACAAAACAAAGGAAACAAAGGGAAACTCGTACAAAACAAAGGAAACAAAGGAAAACTCGTACAAAACAAAGGAAACAAAGGGAAAGTCGTACAAAACAAAGGAAATGACACAGGAAGAGCGCAAGAACTCTAAGCTGCAACATGTAGCCTCTACGCCAGTGGTTGCCAACCTTTTTCAGATTGTTACCCAATTTAGCATGTCACATTAGGTTTGTTACCCCTTTCAAAAAATGTTGTCAACATTGATATATATGACTAAACTATAAAAAAACTAGAGATAATTATTCTCCATTACCCCAGAAAAATTGCTAAATTACCCCAGGCTTAACTTGCTCAATTGCTCCAGGGGGTGATTACCCACATGGGGTAATTTACCACAGGCTGGGAATAAATGTCCTACGCACTTTACACGTGGAAACAAATCGGTGCCTTGAAATTTACCGACAACAACATTTTGCCCAGCTGTTGTGGCGCGATGTCGGTGTTTTTACAACACAACAACGGCGTCTCTATTTGACATTAAAACTAAACAGACCTGCACAGCTCAATTGATACACACCAACTCAACTCTGTCAACACCGCAAAATATGCAAAAAGTGCACGAACACACACAAACAAGTACACACAGACGCACACACACACATATATATACATATATTTTTTTCTTCTTCAAGCAATTGTGTCCGCAAATTGAAGGCTAGTTTTATGAAAATGTATATTACAAGGCGTGTATAGATTGTGGGAGATCCTTGGTTAGAATCCCGGCGGAGGAAGACTTCTTTGGGCGGATTTTTACAATCCAACAGCCCCTGTCTACCCAGCAGTAAATGATACCATACTCGTATATCAGTCATGTGTTGTGACATGTATTCTGTGGAGGTGGCCCTCTCTAATACGTCATTCGTCCTTGTGGCGTCATAGCGTGGAGAGGGTCGGTTCTGCGGTGTCAGCGAGCTGCACAGGGTACACCTGTGTGTGTTCATAAGCTTCGACTTCTTCCCGTGTAGCAGCTGTTACTTAGGCATTTAACCTTTAACGTTTTAACAACACTTCAAAACGATACGAATCAGTGGGGAGCGAGAAACTGGCGCTGATTAGAAAAATAACTACAAGGTGTTAAATTAATATTAAATAATAATTATTATTATAGCTAATTATTAAGCTAGATTTGACTTGAATGATTCGATAATTTGAGTTGTTTGTTTGTAAGGTTGAACGATTAGTGTGTGATACAGTGCAAAGTACATTTACGGCAGACGAGAGCAAGCCAGCCATCTCGCGTTGCAAACATTTCTTCTCTACAGGAACGTTGGCATTCCTATTGTCAACGTGTTGAATTTGAAACCAATGTACTAAGAACCAAGTAGAGCGTGCTGACGTCACACGTCACGTGACGTCAGGCCTCGCCAACTTGCCATTCTTGCGATAATGACCTTTGGACCGATCTAATTTTGGCGAGTCTCAAACTAAGCTAAATTTTATCTGTTCTTTTGGCACTGAGTAATTTTCACACAAAAATCAAGTAATGTTCATATTTATTTTCCTAGAATAGCATTAGAAAATAAAAACACGGAAGAAATGACTAAATAATGTAAATAAATAAATAAGCGACACTATAGGATCATTGTGATAAATTGGATATATTCAATAGTTTGCAAATAAAATACGTCGAAATTATACACGTTATATAAATAATAGAATTGTATACACATTATAATAACAAATTTTACTTGAAATATATATATATATATATATATATATATATATATATATATATATATATATATACTTTTCCAGTCAGACCCAATGGAAAAATACGCGCACAACAAGCATTTATAATGAAACAAATCGGAAACATTTAGGACAAATAGAATATTCGCTTGCTTCGCCTAGTTTTGGGTGGGCCAAAGTCTATCACAAACTGTGTGTGTGTGTGTGTGTGTGTGTGTGTGTGTGTGTGTGTGTGTGTGTGTGTGTGTGTGTGTGTGTGTGTGTGTGTGTGTTTACATTACAATACACTTCATATGCGCGATATTTACACGAAGTGATTTGTTTTTGTTCTCACGTGTGTGTATGCGTGTGTATGCGTGTGTATATGTGTGTGTATGCGTGTGTGTTTGTGTGTGTGTGTGTATGTGTGTGAGAGCGGATCACACAAACTTGAGAGAATCTCAGTGGTGTGGGGCCAATTTCGGAGTGAGCTTATTTTTCACAGCTGGTCGCCTGTGTAGGCATTAATTGAATTTGCCTGATTTTCACCGTAACTATCAACGAACAATTTCTAGCTCTGTGTAGATAAGCATACGCCATAAATTAATGTTTTCCAATTAGCTTGCTCACTGAGTTTTGTTGAAGGTAATTATTATCTCTAACTAAGGTGACTTGAACTTCATTGAATTTGTCGTTGAAAGGAATCACACTTGCCGAAATTCCGCAAATTTTCCGATTTTATTCCCACAAATTCAGTGCACAATTTCAAATAGTGAAGAGATTTTGATCATATCAATTAAAATACACATACATACAAATGCATAGCCAAGTTTTCATCAATAGTTGGACAAAATTGCATGCTAAAATGACTTCATAGTTTGGCCGCCTTGATTTTTGCACGTATTCCGTACGAACATGCAATCGAAACGACAGTAACTGAGTTTTCCAAAATTATTCTATTTTTCACGCTGCAGCATTGCAAGCGGAATTTCCTCAACATTTGCAGGATTGCGTCAATCACGCAATCACTGCACACCAACACTGAAATACTGCAATTGAAAGCATCACCTGTACACGGGCACGTGCAGGTGAAACAGGTGGACTGGAAGACGCGGACGATACGCAAGACTGGGACAACAAACAGGTTGGTGCCTCTCGCTAAACAAGTGTCATGGAAGACGGAGCCATTGCTTTCCTGAACACACGCCAAACCCTTCTTATATATAATTACGCATTTGAACACAGCAGTGGAGAAGGTTGTGTTCGCTTGTGTTATTTTGCATGGGCAAAACCTCTCACGGCCCCGGCTGGCACACCGCAGGTCCGGCCGCCACATACACACGGGTTATCTCGCAGTCACGCAAACAGCACACAGAAAACTGTACGACTTCAGGCACACACAAAACTCGCCTTGCGGCAAACCCTTCTCATTTTCTGCTTATTGACAATTCAGTTCAGTTCCGCTGTATCTTAAATCGACTCATTATGAAACTCATTATGGACTCATTATGCTTGATTATGGAAACACCCGATTTCCGTTTACTTTTATCATTGAATTTTAAGTGTATGATTGTATCTCTCTAATGTGATTTACGAATAGGTCACACCATGGGCCACAAGCAGGGTTTGAAAAAAAACAAAAACCACGTTTTTTTTAGAAAAAAACAAAAAAACATTGTTTTTTTGGTTTAATTGATTTTTTAAATTTTGCACACAAAAATCAAAGAAAGGATTGTACCATGCTATTCAGTATATAGTTAGGCATATTTTAGTACCACTTACCAAGAGTTTTTGAAATATTTAAAAAAGAAAAAAAAGAAAACTTAAAAATGTACACACAGGATCTTGAATTTCACCTTGTGGCATCTATAGGCAACGGAAGTTTTAAACCGCTTCCAATTGCGAAAAAAGTCGATTTTAAACACCCTCATATGTTTGCAAAGTCTAAATCCAAATACCCAGTGGCCATATTTATGAAAACCTAGTGACTAAAAATGGTTTTGTCCATAGAAGTTAATTCAAGTTTGTTTTCAGAGTAAACACAGTTTTGTTTAACTAAGAGGTTTCAAAAAATAGTTTTTTTTATAGAAACTCAAATATTTTGTCGTAAAAATTTAGGATTTCTCATAAATACTGACTACAGTGCTTTCCGAGCAAAAACCAAAGATGTTAATAAAAATGTTTCCCATATCGTGCAAACCCTTAAAATCATGTCAAAAAGTAATAGTTATGATGGTTTAAAACTGCATTAATGAACTCATTTACTAATTCTGAAAATATTTGATCATTCCTATATGAGAAAAATCATTTTTGTCAACAAAAAAAAAACATTTGATAAAAACCATGGTTTAAAAAAAAACCACTTGGTTTAAACCAAACAAACCCTGGCCACAAGTATCTTTTTTGAAGGAAAAGACCCCGTGGTATCCTAGAACTGTCCTAGATTGCCACGTGACAGTTGAGCGTGTTTTATTATAGAGTGTATAGAACGCAGAAATTACCAGGGGTTGTGCCGCCCAGTAATCGCATACTGCTGTCAGCGCCAGCTCAGTTTTAATATCCCAACCATCCTCGATGGTACTCACACCCAATTAGCACACAAGCCTAACCTAGACCTAGTCCTACCTAAACCTAAACCTAACCTAAACCTAACCTAAACCTAACCTAACACAAACCTAAGGTTTGGTAAGCCAAATATTTCTAACTAAGCTCACAAATTTCTTTTAATCAATGGTTTTAGTAGGGAATTTCAGTGGAATTTCAGGTTGGAATCGGCCGAAACACTTTATGAACGGGGCAAATGCTCTTTCTGACTGCTTCTCCGCACCTGAGTGTGCAAGTATAATACATACACATACACACACGCACATAAAAATAGCAGAAGCATTGTTGTACGTGAATCTTAGTATAAATATGTGTGAGGGTTTTTTGCGGAGAGCCATGACCTAATTTGCGTGTGATTTGACTTTGTGTACTTTATGGACTGACCTTGAGTAGACTATAAGCAGTATGAACCAGACCAGTGCTTGCGTGTCGGGCTCTATCTAGCTGCGCTGACACAGGCCGAAAAATAACTTGCAAACATGCAAATACCTACACTTACACACACAGACACACCGTACACACACAGACATACACGCGGTACGCCCACAAATAATCAGTGAAACACAGTTGACTATCGAATACCGTAAGTGCGACCATTAAACCCACCTAGCTATTAAGCCCATGCCACTTTTCAGGCCTGAAATACTAGGTTTTTAGTAGTACTGCAGTCCAATAAGCCCAGTTAAAATTTGAACGTTTCTACGGTAGTATTTTTATAATGCTATGTTTGTTCCACATATGCTGAAGAAAATCTGTCTTTTCCTATCATTTACATGTTAATCTACGTTTGTAATCAACCTATTGCACATATTTGTACTTTATTAACGTTGCTATAATTCATACTATAGTGAAGCTTGTTCTTTTGGATGAATAAAACTTAGTCAGAATTTTTACCCTGTGAAATAGCGGTGGCCAATAAGCCCACTATGTAAAATATCCAGTAGAATGTTGAATTATAATATGGGCTTAATGGCCGCGATCTACGGTAGCTCTTCCTCATATTTTTGCCGGTTTATTCTGGATTATTCTGGTTTTTGTTACGCTAGATGTTGTTGAAATCACAAACGCACATTCGGCGAGCAATTATTACTTGTGTGCAATTCATTTTGGCCGTCAAACAAGCTGAGTGTGAGTGTGTATGCAAATGTGATGAAACAAGAATTGCTTGCGTCAGAGTAGTGGTTGAAGAAATGTTGATTGAAGGAAAACGCAGCACCGAAGTCAGTCGACGAAAGAGTGAGCACACAATTGAGCCTGGTATCAAACTAAACGCTGAAACCGGATCTGCGAGATTAAGTGTTTATTGCGTGCTTGTGCAAAACATCATTGTTGTTTGGCAGAAAAAATATTCACTCGGTCTGTGCCGCGGGCTGTAGAAGCTAGTGAGCAAGACTTTAGTGTAAACTTTGTGTACGCAGATGTTGGAAGTGAGTTTTACGCTTCGAATATTGTTTGCGATTATAAAATAAAGAAAAATATATCCGGAATTTCACGGAATCTCTCCAATACCAAATAGCTACCGCGGGTGAACCTGACGTTTGAAAAAAATTGCTATCAATAAGGTTTGTATTGGCCTGGTCTTACTCAAGCTATAAACACAATAATCATTCAGGAAAGCTTGTGTTTAGTGTGTCATAAAACATGTTGGTGCACAATAATTATATTTTCATTTCATTTTAATTTAATTATATTTAAGTGCCTCTAAAATGTGTTCCTTTAAAATATGAAGCAATAACATTACTGGAGCTCAGTTAGAGGTGGGTGAATGTCTGCTGATCTGTGAGCCGGACAGGACTTTGGCTCGATGTAGGTTTGCTAACGTTGCCTCTATCCACTAACACCGGATTCTTTATAGCACGATCACTATTGTTTTGCGATTTTCAGGGGGCCATCTCTTGGAACATGGAAGCGGACGAGCTGAAGGAAGACAATTGCGACATTGGCAGTCGGGTTGTACCTGCAGAAAGCTACGTGACCAGTGACGTCAGTACTCCGGTCAAGATTCGTATGAAAGAGTCGGGAGCTTCGTCTGCTGCTCCGGTTACTGTTCCCGCCCTCCTCGCAAGCACAACACGCAGGTGTGACATCAAAATAGACAGTGCCGTTTTTGATTTACCTCATTTAAATGTACAGACCTGCTGCTTTAACGCTTTCTAGGTGAAACTTGAGGGGAGGTAAAACAAATTTAATTAATCATATTGGAAACATTGAATAACATTTGATTCAGACATTGTGACCGAAAACCAAGGAATGAGAATAAAGAAGCATTGTATTCCGAGTAAAAATTAAGTCTATCGTTCATCAATTCCAGTATCTCGTCTCTTGTTTGCTTTCATTGTCTAGCGAGTGTAAATGTGTAAGCATAGCCCAGAAGTTTGGCTTGGCGAGCTAGACTAACGTAAAACTGAAGTGAACACAATTTTATGAACACTTTCACTAGCGGGCACAGAGAAGGGCTCAGGAGATGAAACCCTCCAAATGTTTTCATCAACTCCTCATAACTGATAAGTTCACTAAAAGGAATGAAGAAATAAAATCTTTCTGTAGAATTAGTTTATATCAGCATTATCGCAAAAACGTTGCATAATGATGCATGTGCATGACTGATCGCCACCAAAATTCAGCCCCCAAAAAATTACACTCTGTATCCGCCACTGAACATTTTATTGGACGGCGAAAATTCCGTAGCCATGAATTTTTACCACTAAGTTTGACTAGAACATTGCGTGTAACAATTCCTACCACTGTCTACGCCACTAATGTGTGTGTGTGTGTGTGGGTGTATAGTTATATCTGATAGCGAACGCTTGCTTTCTAATATGCGAAGGCATTTTAGCAATTTCACGGGCGCACGCAGCGTCAATATGAAAATACTTTATGTTTGTCCTGAGTAGCACACTGAAACAAGTTATAGCTGAAATAACTTGTATCTAATTTTATTAGTATATTGAATTATTAGTATTTGATAGTATTATTATTATTGAAATCAATGAACAAGATGCAGTGAGAAGAGTGTTAACGCTAAGAATTACATGACGGCAATTCCCGTAGTTAACACATTGAAAATGACACATTTTCACCATTGACAACATTCCAGTTAGGTTTGCCCACATTCGGAGAATATTCACGAGAACAATGGACGCTTCTCATGTTTGCCTGACTATCGGGCTGACGCCAGAAGACACAATTACTGATATCACAATCACTAGCGAAACACTGGCAGGAAGAGTGACAGAAGAAAGTGTGAGCAATGAACACAGCCAGCCTGTTTAAAGTCCACTTATTGTTTATCACCAAGAACGTGCGCCTGCTTGTGTATGTATGTGGGTGTAACACATGTATGCATATGCGTTTATATATATATATATATTGTGGCTGCTACGCAAGCAGCTCGCCAGAAGCCACCGTACGCAGCAGATATTTCCTCGCCCGACTGGACTTTACCAATCTTCACCGCCTCGAACAAACCGCAATTCCAACTCCACGTTTATTCTCAACGATTGAAAACCGTAAATTTGCACAAGTACATACAGACAAAACAGAACACCGAACGTAAACCTGCCCAAATAACGGCCGAAAACCAAAACCAGAAACATATGCGAGAGAAATAAACAATTTAATTCTACAAGCACGAAAACTTTAACACGAGTACGAACGACAACAACGTGTATTTGCTATAGCGCCGATAAAACACAAGCGCGAAAAACGGAAAACATCAATTGAGATAAGGCGACAATTGTAAAGAATATGGGAGACATGAGCAAGTAAAAGAAAGAGAAGTCACAGAACAACCGAAATTGGTAAATAGCAAGCACAAGCACAAAGGGCACAGTTCCAAAAAATCAAGTGGTATATTCGAACAATAAAATCGACAGAGAATTATTACAGAGAACATTCACAATAGAATAAATAAAGCAGCAAGGAAGGAAAGGAAGCAGTAACTGTGCTCAAGACAGGGAAAAATAAGACAACGAGGAGAATTGAAACAATCATGAAACGGAGAAATAGTTCAAAACAATATCACAGAGAGGCGAAAGGAGAGAGAGAGTGAGAGACGGGATCAAATGAAATGTCAAAAAGGTACAGGCGAAGCAGACGGCGGAATGACCGAAATGAAGAGGCGCGGGTGATATGAGAGGGAAGATAATTATACAAGCGAGGGGCGTAAAAGAAGAACGATTTAGAGGACCAGGAAGATTCATTAGATGCACGAGGACAAGCGAGAGGAAGAGGGCGACGAGAGGAGTGTGAGTCAGTGGGAGACAAAAGATTAGCAAGATAAGAAGGTTGGTGAGGATCATGCAGAAGCTTGTAAATGAGACAGCAAAGGCGAAAATGAATTCGTGGGATGATAGGAAGCCAGTGGAGTTGAAAAAGTAGGTGAGACGTGTGGCGAGAAAAGATAGGATGAAAGACAAATCGACAAGATTGGTTGATCACAAGCTGAAGGATTAAGAGATGAGAACGAGGAGCACTAAAGTAAAGCGAGTTGCAGTAGTCTAACCTGGGGAAAATGAGAGTATGAACAAGAGTGATGGCGGAATTTTTATCAAGATAGGGACGTATAGGGTAGAGAGAGCGCAGAATAAGACGACAAGTGCGGGCGACAGAAACGATATTGTCAAAGCAGGAGAGCGAAGAGACAAAGATAGAGCCGAGATTGCGAACAGCAGTTGAGATAGGAAATGGGAGAAGAGGAGGTGAAATACGAGGTGGATGGAGGACGATGAACTCAGACTTAGAAGTATTCAAGTACAGCTGCCGAGAAGCGGCCCATGAGGAAATTTCAGAAAGTATATCAGAGAGAAAGGAGGGAGTATCAGGAGTGACAGGAATGAGGAATTGGATGTCATCGGCATAGATTTTGAAAGTAATGGAATGTTTTCGAAGAACAGGGCAAAGAGAAGACATATAAAGATTAAATAATAGTGGGCCAAGGACGGAACCTTGGGGAACACCATATCGAAGAGGGAAGTGAGCAGAGGTAGAGGAATTGAAGTCAACTGAGTACGTACAATCAGTGAGGTAAGATTTCAGAAGAGAAAGGGCGGAAGAAGATAGACCCAAACAGGAAAGATCACGAATAATAATAGGGTGACTAACCGGATCAAAAGCCGAGGACAGATCAAGTAATACCAAGAGGATAGATTGACGGTACGAGAAGTGTGAAAGGGTAACATTACACAAGGAAATAAGTACAGATTTAGTAGAGTGAGCAGAGCGGAAACCAGATTGACACGGGTCAAGGAATTTAGAGATGTAAGGAGAGAGTTGCAATGAAATAGCGGATTCAAGGAGTTTGGAGGGAAGACTGAGGAGAGATATAGGACGGTAATTGGTGAGAGCAGCGGGATCAATAGTAGGTTTTTTTATAATGGGTCGAACAATAGCATGTTTGTCTGGCAAGAAAACACCATGCAGAAAAGAAGAGTTGATAAGGTGGAGAAGGTAAGGCACAAGAGAAGGAAGAGACACAGAAATAGCTCGAAAATTAATTGAGTCCGAGGGAGAGTGGGACATCTTGATTGAAGACAAAAGGTGGAGAATGACAGGAAGAGAGACAAAAGAAAATGAAGGAAAATTTTCGGAAGTGTGAGTATGACAGAGGGAGGATCGGAAAGGAGGGATATTGTTTAGAACAGAATCAATTTTCGCAGAGAAAAAAGACGCAAACTGAGAGGCTGTAAGATCACACGAGGTATTATTATTATTATTATTATTAATTACAGGCAAATCCAGTAGCATGGGAAGAGTGCAAGCACTATTACCACCCTAAGGTGGCCCCATGTACCGGAAGCGCCCAAAAGATTAAGAGAGAAAGAGAGTTCGAAGAGAAATAAGTCTAGAAAGAGAGTTGGAAAGAAAATAATAAATAAATAACAATAAATAATAAACCATCATCCGATAACAATCCATAATGTCACTCCGCCCACGTTCCTCAATAAATAATAACAATCAACAATAAATATGTGATTCATTAAAAAACAGCCATCAATAAATAAGAATAAATATTAATAAATACGTAATAAATAACAATCAAGAACAATACATATGATTCAAAAAAGAAACATCCAACAATAAATATAAATATGATTCAATAAGTAACAACAACACAAATAAATATGATTCAATAAACAATAACACCAATAAATATGATTCAATAAACAACAGGAGATCGAAGACCGCAGAGAGAATTGAGAGAGGACCAAAGAGATTTAGAAGAACGGGAAAGGGAAGCAAGTTTGGATTTGTAAAAATCTTGTTTGGCAATATGTAATGCAGAAACATACGACGACCGGGCAGAGCAAAGTAGTTCCCAATCCTGTGAAGATGGAGTTCTACTCCAGACAGTTTCGGCACGCCGCTGAGTATGTTTAAGAGAATGAAGATGAGAGGAGAACCAAGGGGGAGAAGAAGTGAGAGGTTTAGACCGAGTGACCAAAGGAAACATAAAATCATTTATACCTGAGAGAACATCTGAAATGGCTGGAAAAATATCGCGGAGAGGGAGCCAGTAGAAGCGGTCGAGAGGAAGTAAGGAAGATAAAAGTGAAGTAAATTTAGCAGGATCAAACTGTTTGTAATTGCGATATGAGAATGGTGGAGGACAAGCAGCACGGGAGAAAGGAAGTGAAAACCCTTCTACAATTGCTCACATCTTGTCGCCGACGAGCGAGAAAGTCCAATTGTCACTTTCACTATCCCAGAATATTTACAAATTCACCAATCGTACCAAAATATATCAATCCGTCGCATCCACCATCAGATCCAAAAGCTCAACCCAACGAAGAGCCCCAACCACAAATCCACAATGGCGGCCGATACGCATAAATTCTGCCCTGCTATTTTGTCACCAATATGGCGGTGACCCACAATTAGTGTTTACTGTGTTCATATATTCTGATGTGTATGATTTATCTGTATTTTGCAATCATGTGTATGCTGACAGTATTATTCACTGGTGTATCGTTGACCGACTCGATTATGTGCTCGTGAGTGTGTGTATGTGTGTGTGCACGGGTGTGTGCGTGATCATCTATTGCAGCGCTACATTGCGTAGTGCAGTGTTGCAACCTTGCACGATATGCTAATCCGGTATGCTAACGTTGAATGGGCATGTGTGTTCGCGGCTTTTGGGCAGTCGATTGCGAGAGTCCGGGCGATGATATTGTGCGCTGGGCGATTTGGTAACATCGAGAGATTCGTACGGAGTGCTAATACATTTGTAGTGCAGTGACGAGTCGATTCTTCTTACAAGCTATTTCGGCGCAGATTCTGGATAACTTGAAATCATGTCGAACAGTGTGAAAATTCGTGACATGATCAGGAGCTTCGATGGTTCAGGCGACGTCGCACAATGGCTGGCGAAGGTGAAATTGGTCGCAGAGCTCAATGACATCTATGAGGTGAGTAAAGTAATTCCTTTGTTTCTGGAGGGCGCGGCTTTCGCAGTGTATGCTGAAATGGACGCACGCGACAAAGATGACGCGAACAAAATTGAAGACACACTTCTGGCAGCTTTTGCCACCAACGCCTTTTCAGCCTATGAAGAGTTTTCCAGGCGTATTTGGAAGGACGAGCCAGTCAACGTCTTCATGACGGACCTCAGAAGACTGGCAAGACTGGCGGGCGTTGAGTCAGACATGCTGCTCATGCGAGCATTTATTGTTGGACTTCCATCGCTGGTATCTCGTGAACTGCGTGCTGTATCAAAGGTGGACGAGATGACTCTGAGCGGAGTGGTTCAGCGTGCGCGTTGCTTGATGTCCGAGTTAAATGAGACGCCGGTGATAGCGGCTGCCGCAAACGACACTCAGCGTAGAGTAATACCAGCAAGGAAACGTTGTTTGAAATGTGGAGGCTCGCACTTCACTCGTTTTTGTCGTTCTGTACGTCGGGGTGACTTTACATGCTGGACGTGCGGGGAAGCCGGTCATATCGCTCGCAACTGTCACCAGGGAAACGACAACGGGAGAACTTCTGCGCCGGCAGTTCTCCCACGAGAGGAATAAAGGCGCTACCTATCATAAACGCACGAGTCAATGGGCTAAGGTCGAGAGTACTCGTTGATTCCGGGTGCACTAATTCAATGGTAGCACCTCACTTGAGCAGATGTGCACATTGCGATGGACCATACGTAATTGCATTCGATGGTAAGCGTGTTAAGTGCCGTGGTGAGATGCGTGTTAAATTGGAGATTGCGGATCGTGTAGCGACTATTGATGCAGTTGTACCTGAGCGTCTGGTTGCCGGCGTCGACGCGGTTGTTGGAATGGACGCGATTAACTTGTTGGGTGGTGTTCATATTGACAGACTTGGTGTGAAGTTTGGAAACAGTTGCAGAGTGCAGTGTTTGCGACATGATGTGTGTAAGGAAGCGGACGTTGTTTGTGCTGCAACACGGTTATATGTAGAAGATGACGAGTTTACAGCATTCTTCGATGGAAAAATTTGGAAGGCACGATGGAAGTGGATCGCGAAACCACCTGCTTTGAAGAACGCTGTGCGTTGCTATGATAACAATATGACACCAGATGTTCGCAAAAGTTTTGACGATGAAGTTGAAAAATGGGTGGATGATGGGTGGCTTGTGCCTGATCATAGCGGAGACTTCACTGGTATCGTACCAATGATGGCGGTAGTGCAACGAAACAAGCACAAGGTCAGGCCTGTCATGGACTACAGAGAATTGAATAAGTTTGTGCAGTGTAGATCTGGTCAGGACCTCGCAGCCTGCGACGAGAAAATACGCCAGTGGAGAAAGACGAGTGAGCCTTTGAGTCTGATTGATCTGAGCTCGGCGTATTTGCAGATCCATATCGATGAAGATCTGCAGAAATACCAAAGAGTGTGTTGGAAGGGGAGGTTGTACCGTCTCACCAGATTAGGCTTTGGTCTTAACTGCGCACCTCGCATAATGTCGCGGATCATTCAAAAAGTGTTAGAGCAGAGTGAAGACATCAATGCGGGAACAAATGCGTATCTAGACGATATATTAGTGAGTGAAAAAATTGTTTCGGTTGAGAAGGTAGTGAACCACCTGACGAAGTTTGGACTAAAGACAAAACCGCCAGAAAAATTAAACGGTAACCGTGTACTTGGTCTATTTCTAGAGCGTATGAACGATGGAAGTCTAGAGTTCAGACGCGGTAATGAACTTCCTCATATTGAACAATCGAATTTGACTAAGAGAGCATTGTTTTCTATTTGTGGTCGTTTATTGGGACATTTCCCAATCTGCAGCTGGTTACGCGTCGCCTGCAGTTTTGTTAAAAGAATGAGTGAAAGTAGAGGTTGGGATTGTGTTGTTGAAGATAGAGTACGAGAATTTCTGAATGAAATTATGCGCCGGGTACGCGAGCATGACCCAGTGAGAGGACAATGGAGTGTGATTCCAGGAACTGTGGAAGGAAGAGTCTGGTGCGACGCAAGCAATTGGGCGACGGGCGTGATTATTGAGATGAACGGGAAGCATGTGGAAGATGCTGCCTGGATACGAAAACCTGCAGATGTTAGTCATATCAATCTCGCAGAATTAGATGCGGCGGTCAAAGGCTTGAACATGTCGTTAAAGTGGGGTTTGGTCCGAGTTGAATTAATGGCCGACTCTGTTACTGTGTGTAGTTGGTTGAAATCAGCCTTGCGGGATTCGTGCCGGGTTAAGGTAGCGGGCATGTCTGAAATGCTGGTGAGACGACGATTGTGGCTGTTTAAGGAGCTCGTCGATCAGCACAATCTCGACGTCACAGTGACATTAGTAAAATCGCGGGACAATCGTGCGGATATAATGACCAGAATTGAAAGAAAGTGGTTGAATAAACGTTCTGAAGAATGTAAATACGAGCCTGTTTGCTTAGCAACAGTTAAATCATTGCACGAGGATCACCATTTTGGTGTTGACCGATCTCTGCAATTAGCTAGAATGGTGCAACCAGATATCACGAGGGATGAAGTGCAGCGTTGTGTTGAAAAATGCATACAATGCAAATCTATAGACCCGGCGCCAACACGGCATGAGGCAGGTGAACTTGCAGTGGAGAAAAACTGGGTGCGTCTATCAATTGCCACAACACATTTCAAGGGAAAATGCTATCTCACTCTAGTTGATTGCTGCCCAAGTAGATTTGCTCTATGGAGAGAAGTAGGATCGGAAAACTCGGCTGAAGTGACCTGCATTCTAGAGCAAATATTTCGTGAGCGAGGACCACCTTCACAACTGCTTCTGGACAACAGCGCAACGTTCCGGTCACACCGACTCGCTGAGCTTTGCCAGCGGTGGAATGTCCACCTGCGATACCGAGCGGCATATCGCCCTTCAGGCAACGGTGTGGGCGAACGCAACCACAGAACTATTAAGCGCACGGCAATGAGGACCGGAGGCTCACCTTTAGATGCTGTATACTTCTACAACTTGGCAGCAAAAAATCATGGAGATGGATCATTATCGCCTAGTCAGCATGTGTTTTCATATCCCTGGCGCCATCCCCGATCAAGACCGGTATTAGAGGAGAACCGTTTTACGACTAACATCCGACAAGGTGATAAGGTGCTGACAAAACCCGTGGATAAAAGGTGTGATTCACGCTGGCTACCAGGGCGCGTCACAGGAATTACATCGGGTAATAACATTTCTGTGGACGGTACGCCTCGGCATATCCTGGATATCAGACGAATATACGATAGAGAAGAAAACGAGGAACCTGAAGAAAGCCGATCAGCCAATTCGCATCTGCAAAATTCTGCAGTCGGAGAAATACACGATCAAGACCGTGACGAAAATGCCAGCGAAACCGAAGACAGTGTTAGTCTGAGAAGGTCAGCTCGAATCAGACGGCCACCTGTGTGGCAGAGCGACTATGAGATGTGATGTACACATCAGGAGGGCGTGTGTTCATATATTCTGATGTGTATGATTTATCTGTATTTTGCAATCATGTGTATGCTGACAGTATTATTCACTGGTGTATCGTTGACCGACTCGATTATGTGCTCGTGAGTGTGTGTATGTGTGTGTGCACGGGTGTGTGCGTGATCATCTATTGCAGCGCTACATTGCGTAGTGCAGTGTTGCAACCTTGCACGATATGCTAATCCGGTATGCTAACGTTGAATGGGTATGTGTGTTCGCGGCTTTTGGGCAGTCGATTGCGAGAGTCCGGGCGATGATATTGTGCGCTGGGCGATTTGGTAACATCGAGAGATTCGTACGGAGTGCTAATACATTTGTAGTGCAGTGACGAGTCGATTCTTCTTACATTTACTTTCACCGCTTGGTAGCGACACATTTTCTAACGGCTACCTAGTATAAATAAACGAATAAAATTTCAGCGCCTCAGCCACATATATATATATATATATACATACGTGTCGGTGTGCGCGTAGGCGTGTGACTGTGTGTGTGTGTGTGTGTGCTTGTGGGGGTGTATGTATATGTGTGTGTTCGTGTAGGTGTATTTGGTCGATAAATCGAATATTAGCCACCAAACAATAGGTTACAAGTGCTGACGTAGGCTAGCATAATGCATTTTCACGATGGAAAGAAGTGTTTTGAAAGTCAGAATGTCTTGTTCGTACGACTCGCTTGTGGATTTTCTGTTACGCAGATGGCCGAATCGCAAGGCTATGTGTGTGAAAAGAGAAGGCCGGTGGATAGACTGGACGTACAGTGAGTATTTTGAGCAGAGCAGAACGGCAGCCCGAGCGTTCATCGCTCTCGGTCTTCAGCCATTCGACGGAGTGGCTCTCATGGGCTTCAACTCGCCCGAATATTTCATCGCCAACATGGGAGCCATCATGGCAGGGTAGGAGACCACATCTCCACGTGCAACAATTGCACAGGGCACTACGCGCTTTGCAAACGACATTTTAATGAGATGTGTCAAATAACCATGATCAGTGACTCCCAACCTTGTCAGATCAGTCAGTTTTCGCACCCCCTGGATTTTCAATAAATACACAAAAGTAAAAAGTTAGCTAATAATACAAACTACAAACTAGCGAAATATTTTAGTCAGTATTCACTCATACAGCTTAAACTATTCCTTTGAAAAAACGAAGGTTTCTTCTAGGAAAATGTAGAGCATAGGTGAAACATATATTTCCCCTAATTATTACAGGACTTCTCATACCCCATAGATACCAGGCTTGCACCCCTGGTTAAGAACCCCTGCTATAGATGATACGTTTTGTATGGTGTCCGTGTTCTGTACGTGTTCTGACATGGTCGCGACCTCACTCACTAACTTACTCAACTATGATGACCCGACAGAGGCGTCACAACCGGCATGTACACCACGTCCACGGAGAACACGTGCCAGTTCTACCTGAGTAACACGCGGGTTCTGATTGCCATCGTGGAGAACGACAGGTATTGTAGCAAAGTGTCCAACGTGCGCCAAAATTGCGCCAACCTCACCACCATTGTACAGTACAGCGGACAACCTCAGCAACAAGGAGTGTTGTCGGTGAGTGACGTCACATGACGTGATCCACTCGCCGCATTGCCGTCAAAATAGACAATCATCATACTCCATCACAAAATCACGTGGCAAACAAATGTGGGGAACCAGTTTGAAGAATTCAATCAAATTCTGAATTCTGCCGTAGACGGGTCGAACAGGAAGCGGAACAAATGAGGTCATTCACCTCCGCCAAAAGTATCACAAACAGCAACCGTACAATGTACGATTAAATGAAGTTCTCATATGAAGCGGTTAAGTAGTTCTAATAGCTCGGTTAAGTAGCTTATTAGCTTACAAGTGCATACGACTTTCATCTCAACCTACCACAGTTATTATTCAATTATTAAATTATTCCTCCTATTAATTGGCAACAACACCAAGTCCTTGTATAAGCGTGTGTGTGGGTGTGTATGTGTGTGAATAGTGGCAGGACTTCATGGCCAAAGCCGAGGAATATGACGAGCAGATTCTGGAGGACAGAATACGTTCTTTGGCGGCCAATCACTGTGCTTCCATCATCTACACGGTCAGTGTGACACTGGTGTTCAATTAGTTCGTGTTCTCAACCGGGGTTGCTGGTTCGTGTTCAATTAGTTCAAGTGTTCTCAACCGGGGGCTTAGTTCCTAAGGGGTGCTTGAATTCCTGTAAAAAATTAGACAAAATATATGTTTTATTTATACTGTATATTTTTCAAAGAAATGATATTTTTGTTTAATTCTCTTGATTTGAGCATTTAGCTGTATGAATGCATTTTGTAAACTCACTGACCTTTTGTGAAAACACGCTGTTAGAGAATACAGTAGAGAATTTGCCACAAACACATCATGCTTCCCGCTCGCTCTGCACGCGAATTGGTCAGAGCAGAAAAGTTCGCAGCCAAAACCAGACAGTACTGACGCTAGGAACAAGAAAATGTCCGGTTATAACTGGCTTGTTCACTACACGCCACATGAACGATCGCCCTCGGCAAAAACAAGCGAGCCAAAAATCCAGTGGTTTTCAACCGTCCACGTATGTCATGAAGCCTTAGAGGGACCGAAGCCTCTAAAACTGTGTCAATTCCCCTTGAGACCCCCCAAATCTTGACCATAAACATTTCGAGTGTAATGTCTTATGTCTTTTGAGTGTAAAATCCTGGCGCCGCCACTGGACTCAGCCTACTATTCAGTGACTTTCAACCCGCTCAATCTTATGCAAACACACGCACACACATACAGAAGCACGAAATTGATAGGCAGGATAGAGAAATGAGCGTGCAAAAAAAGAACAAGTGCACATGAAATTGCTCCTCCTCTCTTTCTCAAGCATTAGAAATGACTTTCGGCTGACAACGCCGTCTATACCCTGAAATAATCACATGAATCGAATTAATATCCGAGTTGATTATATCTGAAATTAAATACAACCTAAAAGGGATTTTGAAGTTCATTAATGTTTCTCATAGAGACAAATCAAAAACATTTTTCTCACTTAATTTCCAAATTAAATGATTGAAATGAACTATACTCCGATTTTGTTATTCAGAAAATAAACCAACCTTCATGCATATTCTACAGTAGAACTATATCAAGTTTCTTACCTTTCTCAGTGTTGCAGCACCCCTTTGAAATCAGCAGTCAGTTCACGCACCCCCTGTATTCTCGATATAAGAAAGTATAAAAATACAAACGACGTAATAACAGTTTTTTTATTCAATATTCATTCATACGACTCCTTTAACAGGATTAAGCAAAACTACGCTTGTCAGGAAAAGCATAATGCATAGGCTAGACAGAATTTCTGTAAAAAGTTACAGGAGTCCTTGCACCCCCTAGAAACCAGAATCACATCCCCTAAGAGTGCGGATCAGGATCACACCCCTGGGATATGCAGAGAAGTGCTGCGTCTCTGCGAATTCCTATTGCAAAAACCCAAATATTCTTGACTGATGAAACAAGATATTTTTATACAGTGGTCGCATTAGAGATGATATTACTGGTTTCACATTGGTGACAGGGATCTGAATGCAAATGAGCCCGCAAAAGATGACCTAACCAAATCAGCGAATGGTAATGCAGAACTCTTGGGAGACCATGAAAATCCCAGGCATGTAATCAAGTTGACTACCCTTACCTCTCGTCTCTTGACACTTGACATCATGTGAATTTGTTCTTTCAACAGTCGGGTACAACGGGAAATCCGAAGGGAGTGATGGTCTCACATGATATGTACACATGGATGGCGGTTGAGGGAGGCAGGTACGCCGGTCTTACCCAGGACTATGACGTGATCGTCTCCTATCTGCCTCTCAGTCATGGAGCCGCCCAGATTGTCGACATTTACGCCGCAATGGCAGTGGGCGCCACTGTGTGCTTCGCACAGCCTGATGCACTGAAAGTCAGTGCTCCGATCATCTCACTCGCTTAGATCAGAGAATAACTCACTTGCTATGCATTGTCAAATAAATTTGGTCACCAGTGCAAAGTCATGGAAGACAACTGTTTAAGTCTCCCTTAATCTTCCTTCTGATTCAAATGTTCTGAAAGAAATGCCTCTGTGAATCTTGCCATTAAATGTTTCCAAGCAAATACTCACCATAGGGGTTTATCTATGCCAATGTAAGACGTATGAATAATGGACACCTCCATCTTTCCAGTGCCTGATTTTTACGCTACTCTGTTGCTCTCTTTGTGCGAATGTTATCCAGGGCTCACTGTTAGAAACACTGAAGGAGGTACAGCCCACTATAATGTTTGGCGTGCCACGGATTTGGGAGAAGATCCATGAGCGTCTGACGCGTGTCTTTTCCGAGGGAGGACTCAAAATTTCTCTGCTGAATTGGTGTCGTCAACGAGCCATAAACTACTGGCGTGCCAAAGAAAAGTGGGTCGATAATGATGTATTCTGCACAGGGTTCGACAACCCAAAAATTGGAAAGTATCACATTATACAGAAATAACACAAATAACAGTGACTTCCTGGTGTAACGGTAGCACACCCGCCTCACAAGCCGGAGGGAATTATATAATCTAATAGCCCCTGTCCACCCAGCACTAAATGAGGCTACCAGATATCAGTCATGAGTTGTGACATGCATCCTAAGGAGATGGCCCTCTCTAATACGTCGTCCATCCTTGTGGCGTCATAGCGTGGGGAGGGTCGGTTCTGCGGTGGCAGCGAGCTGCACGGGGCACAACTGTGGGTTCATAAGCTTCGGATTTTTCCCGTGTGACCGCTGTCACTTAGACCTTTAACCTTAACCTTAAACATTACGTCTGAAGCCGCAAGCTTTTAAGATGATATATGCTATGCATGTCTTATAATGAATAATACATAATGAATATTCAACAACAACCAATTATTTGTAATGAAGTGTGTGGAATGACGCACCACGGGTGTTTTCTTTTGTATAATTACGCCACAAGATTAATTATAATAAAAACTGTTGCATTAGCCACTTACCTAGATGAACAACATTTAAGCAAATATATGCTACCTTCCTTAGCCTTGTTCCTATTCCATCGTTTTCTTGGAAAAAAATCAGTGAGCTACTAGAACAGTGCTAAGAGCCTATATATATATATATATATATATATATATATATATATATATATAATTATTAAGACTATAATATATTAAGACTATTATATATTAAGACTAATTGGAGTGAATATATTAGTCTTATTATTGGAGTTGTTTCTACCGAGAGAGCATATTAACAGGTCCTTAAATATGTTTTGACTTTCTTCTTAATTGTGACTGTAAGCTGCCGTTACTCTGTTAGCTTCCATCCTCATCTGATATATCCATGTAGGAACACCAAGTTCCTAGGTCGCCCCTCACCACTGGCGTTCCAATAGGCATTTATGTCAGCGGCGAGACTCAACTAGCGCTCAAATGATTCAATGAATGCCAATCGGTAATTTGCCAAAACCATTTTACTCATGCATATTCCGTGTGTCAGAGACCCGAAGACAAGCAGCGGCATACAGTTCTATGTGATCGACTGCTTGCTGGCCAAAGTCCGTCAGCAACTCGGTCTGGGCAGGGTGAGAGCAGGTGTCACGGCGGCAGCTCCCATCAGTCAGGAGGTGGTCGAGTTCATGCTCAGCCTCAACATTCCCATAATGGAGGTGACTTAAGACCGGTGTTTCTCAACTTTGCTGTGGCCCCTTCAACACAATGCATGTCCTTGTGGCCACCAAAAACAGTTCTTGGCTCACCTAGTAATCCCTGTGACCCCATATACATATGGATTGTCATATATCTTTCGTGAATAGTGAGAAAACATGGTGGCCCCCCATTTTTGAATTTCGGTCCTATGGTCCCTCAAAAGAATCCCATGGCCCCAAGGGGACCATATGGCCCACGTTGAGAAACACTGATTTAAGGCAACGACGCTGTGACGGACATAATTGTGCAGATGTTATTGATGTTGTGATGAGTCTCCGCTACTGTGTCTGTGGTACACTCAATCATGTTCGAGTGTATTAAATAACCAACGAAATATGAATAAGACGAAGGTGGACACATATAGAATGTTTCTTTCATCAGCATGCTATGATCCACTGCTAAACACATACAAAACGTCTATGCTTCAATGCCATGCTGACTGCCTCAGATGTATGGACTGAGTGAAACGGGAGGTCCAACCACCATGAATCTCCACTCAGCGTTCCGACTTGGAAGTGTCGGACGGCCGTTTGTCGACAGCGAAATTAAGGTCGACCAGTCAACCACAGACGACCGAGGAGGCGGGGAGGTGCGAGTCGTCACTTTACACGCTCTCAAATTCCTCTATGCAGCACCATCGTTGAATATCTTGTTTCATTATTGAATATACAAGAAAACCTCTGCAAATTTATCATTTACAAATACAAATTTTGCCTTGTTCTACAAATTTGGACGATTCTACGTCGTCATCTATATGTATTATGATAGCATGTCGTATTATACTAAATTGAATTTCAACAATACTATATTTACATTTCAAGAATGCTAATTATAACAGTCAAGCTAATACGAGAATATGTACAAAACGTAAAACGAGTCAATTATGCTCCAGAAAAAGAGTCACACACTCCATAAGCTGTGAATTCAAACCCATAACAATATTCATACAGTTCACTAGATCCATCACACACCTTAATTCAACAAGTTGATTTCAAAAGTACCATTCATTAGAGGTGTTGCTCATGGGAACGAATGTGAAATTGACGTAAAAATATATTGGTGTGTTTGTCTAAGCGATTCACAGCTGTTGTACCGCGGCAGAAACATGATGATGGGCTACTTGAACCGTCCGGAAGCCACCGCTGAGGCGATTGATGAGGACGGCTGGTACCACACAGGAGATCTAGGACGCATTGATGCCGAAGGATTCGTCTACATCACCGGAAGACTCAAGGTATGATTTCAACAACCTCTATCAATATCATCATTTTTCTATATTCTTGATTATACATTGGATGTTGGAATTTTCATATATACATTAAGGTGTTAATGTAGGGTTTGTAATTTATTATACATTAAGGAAGGAATGTTACTATTGCCATCAACATTGTGATGAAGTCTTGAAGCCGTGATTATAAACAGCACCAAGTGGCTAGAGGGAAGGAGTTTCTAGCTAGTTGCATATTATCAAACATCTAATGCTCACCACACAGATGAATACCAATGCTGCAGGTAAACGTCTATACATTACTTGCACCTAATACGCTTCGACTCCATGCATGTGTGTCGCTGAATATAGGAGCTGTTGATTACGGCAGGAGGCAAGAACATCGCTCCCGTCCCACTCGAGGACAACATCAAGGCAAGTCTCGTGCCACTGGTGTCCAATGTGATCGTGATCGGAGATCGCAAGAAATTTCTGGCAGCCTTACTCGCAGTGAAGGTGAACTTCGATGCATTCAAAACCTAAAAAATTGAAATATACCGAAATAGTTACATATAGGGAAACTCAGATGAATAGGCTGGTAAACTCAGATGAATAGAATCGCATTTAACCAAAAAGTAATTTTGAAGAAACATTCATATAAAAACGGAACAATTAAAAACGAATCTGGATTCAAATATATGAATCCAATGTTTCGTTTTGGAACGTCTGGAATGATTGTCAAATATTCATCGTTGATTGAAATACGGCACTTTTTGCGATATTGCTTCATGAGATAAATATTTCGCTTTTACATTTAACATTTCAAATGCTTTCTTCAAATTTTTCCTTTCTCCACTGAATATGGTACCAGAGGTCAGTCATGTGTTGTTTCATGCATTCTGGGGAGGTGACCCTCTCTAATCCTCCTCTCACTTCATCTTCCAGCTTACTATTTTTTCCACGAGCGAAGTGGGCTGGGAGTGCATGATGTATCTTATAGCGCTTGTGCTTTTCCTGGGTTCCTATCACGAATTTTGCCATAATAATAATATCAATCGCAATATAAATTGATAGCCAGCGATCATAATAGTAGCAGTCGTGAATCAGTGCAACTTTATTTCCCGCTGATTGTTTGTGTTTCTATTAATTCAACAATTATATTGTACCTATTTTTCGTAGAGCTTACAAAACTGAATGAGTGTGTGTGTGTACACTATAGCAATTGCTCGTTTTAGCTTGATTCCGCTTCACCTTATCTCATTTACCGTGCACATTTGTTTACAGGTGTCATTTACTCTCTCTATCTCTCTCTTTCTGTGTGCGTCTCTTGGTGATCATGGTGCATTTGAATTGTAGTCAGGCGTTTTATAGCGCTTGAGCTCTTCCCATGTCACCAGATTTGAATATATTTTATACTAATGATATGGATGCTGTCTTGTAGGTGGAAGTGGACGTCGAGACGGGAGAACCTTCAGATACGCTCACTGCAGACTGTTGTGCCTGGCTGGAAAAGCGAAGCGTTCCCGTGAAAACATTACCTGAACTGATGCAAGACATTGGCAAGGTGCTTTCCTCACAACAACAATAGTTCACGGATAAATATATTGTGCTATCTCTGTGAAATCTAGTATTACATATTCTCTATAACTTAGTTTTCTCAAGTTCCACCATATTAACTGGATATAAGCTGGATTTTTGCAGTTGCAATTGATGTTGCTCGTGATATCTTCTCTTTGGCGACTGTTTCAGATAAAAGACGACATTCAGCAGGGCATTGACCTGGCCAACAGCAAAGCCGAGAGTACAGCGTGTTCTGTGCGAGAATGGCGGATTTTGCCCAAGGACTTCTCGCTGGCCGGCGGAGAACTCGGTCCCACAATGAAGCTGCGACGTAACATCGTCACGAGCCGATATAAAGACATCATTGATGAAATCTATGGCTGATCATTAGCAACATTGAGTGCTCCTGCATGTGCAATGCGGTATTAGTATGAAAATGAGGCGAGTTCCCGGTGTTGCATTTGAAATGGTTTTATTTAGTGTATGACGCGGATTATCAATAAATCAGTGAATATAGAATGTTTGTTGGGAGGCAACTGTGCGGTCTGGTGGTATGCTTTCTTTTGCTGTGGAAAATATATTGTTATTCGGCAATGTGTCAATATCCGTGAGCACTATGCTTGTCGGGGAATACATCCAATGATTATCCGCGCGCTAAAACAAAGAAAAGTGCACGTGCACAAACTAATGCAGTGGTTCCCAAACTTTTTCAGCTGCTTTCCCAATTTAGCATGCCACATTACGATATCATGAAATATTATTAACACAACATAAAATAACCCTGCCGTCAGGGGATAAGAATACTTCCGCCGTACCCGCTGCGTGTCGTGTAAGAGGCGACTAAAAGCGGACCATCTGCTTCTTCCCTCCCTGTACTGCCATGTTCGAGGGGGAAGCGATGATCCAACAGGATTGGCACCCCCTTTGGATTAATGCAGCTGTCTTCTGTCCTATCCCTCTACCCGAAAAAATGCCACATTAAGCAGGTGATCCCTTGAACAAAAAGTTGTAAACATTGATATATATGTGGCTAAACTAAAACACTACAGAACATTTATTATATTTGTTGTAGTAATATATTTAGCATACTTAATCACTTTATGAAGCCTAATACCAAGTACCGTAATGCATTGTTGATTTCCAGAAGTCTTAACATTTTTCTTTCACTTCTCCCTTACCCCGAAACATTGCTAATTTACACCTAGGGAGTATTAGAAATTACCCTTAGAGAGTATTATAAATTACCCCTAGTAACTCACCAAGGTTAGAAGTGTATGTGTCTGTTAAACCTAAAAATTGCTATAGCATAAAATTTATATTTATGTTCTTGCTAAATGACCTATTTTAATTAGTAATTTTTAATTTAGTAATCGGAAAATTAGTAATTTATTTTTGTGTCTGTAGTGAAATGTATTACCTGGCAACTTTATGAGAATTCATTTACCTGGCATCTTTGTTGTTACTGTTGTTTTATATACTGCTGATTGTCTCGTCGTTGTGTGTAGCAGTTTGTTTGTTTACGGCATGATTCTATACGTTTATTATTGGTGGAAGTTACGTTTATTAATAAACTGGAAATTCGGGACATTGAGGTATTCACTACAGATTAATCAACGTAACTTCCACCAATAATAAACGTATAGAATCATGCCGTAAACAAACAAACAGGTACACACAACGACGAGACAATCAGCAGTATATACAACAACAGTAACAACACAAAGATGCCAGGTAATTGAATTCTTCTAAAGTTGCCAGGTGATACATTTCACTACATTCTCCCCCTCTAGTATTAGAATCATGCCATCAAAAGTAATCTTTCAAATAGGCCGGTCTTGTTCTTGTCCTCGAGCTTCTTCGAGCACTGCTCTCGAATGTTTGCACCGATCTTTCAGCTACTGGTAATCTCGAGGCGATGTTCTCCCTCTTGACGGCGGTAACGGGATCTGTGTCTTGTTCACGACCGTGATTACCCGAAGGAAAAGGCGTCTCTCTTTCGGAAGACTGTTCTGCAGACTTCTCACGCATCTCCTCGGCTGAGATCAGTTTCTTCATTCGAAATGGTTGTACCGCATCCGTACCGCCTCTATCACCCAATGCTGGTAATGCAAGGTCCACTGGGGATTTCACTACAGATTAATCAACGTAACTCTTGACGGTTGTACACCACGGTCATGGATAAGTTTTTACGGTCTCTTGTTCTGGATATCGACCCAGAGTATATCGACAGCATAGTTCTGTTTCAATACAGTTTGGCGGTGTTCAGTCTCCTCTGGATATATGTGGCTTGGCAGCGGCCAACATAGAATCACCCATCGTGTTCAACAACCTGACTCAAGACTGTCAACCGATTCAAATCAGGTCTCGACGCTACAACATCCAAGACAGGCGTTTTATTAAGAACGAAGTCAATCGCCTATTGGAAGAAGGGATTATCGTTCCCAGCCGAAGTCCTTGGCGTGCTCAGATTGTCGTAGTGAAAAATAGAAACAAGCGTCGCCTCGCCGTTGATTATTCACAGACAATCAACCGGCTTACAAATCTCAACGCCTATCCTGTCCCAGCCATCACAATTATGGTTGAACAGATATCCAAGTACAAGTATTTCAGTCGAGTGGATCTCAAGTCCGCTTATCATCAAGTTTCGCTGCGACATGACGAAAGAGAATTCACGGCGTTTGAAACCAATGGACGCCTCTACGAGTTTACGCGAATACCGTTTGGCATCACCAATGGCGTCGCATGTTTTCAACAAATTTTGGACGACATTATTCAACAAGCGGCTTGAAAGACACCTTTGCGTATGTGGATGACATAACATTTGTGGTCATTCAAAAGAAGAGCATGATTTAAACTTGCAAAAGTTCGTTCAGCAGCAGACAAGTATGGATTAACAATCAATCAAGAGAAAAGCAAGTATCTTCTTACCAGTGTCACGACACTTGGTCACATAATCGAGAATCACCAAATTCGACCGGATCCTGAACGCATGCGGCCTCTTCTCGAAATGCCGGCTCCGAAGAACTTCAAAGCTCAGCAGCGGGTCTTGGGACTCCTGTCGCATTACTCGAAATGGATACCTAATTTTTCGGAGAAAGTCAGGCCTGTAGTGAACAACAAAACATTCCCAATGGATTCCAAACACCACATGAGCGTTTCTTCAACTTTCCTCGGAAAGCAACGTTCGGTAACGCACTTCCCACGTGGCTATTACCGCATCAACAAGCGTTTCTGAAGAAGAGCTTGGTCGCTTCCGAGTATGAGCCCTCTGTCGAGAAAGTAACATTGCTGCACGTGAATCTTCAGTATGCCCGAGTACAGCACGCCGATGGTAAAGAGACTACAGTGCCTCTTCGACGCCTCTCACCGCCTGCGGAGTGCGAGAGTGCCGACAATTTATGCAGCGAGGAGGAATCCCCAGTGGACCTTGCATTACCAGCATTGGGTGATAAAGGCGGTAAGGATGGTACGGGGACAACCATTTCGAATGAAGAAACTGATCACAGCCGAGGAGGTGCGCGAGAAGTCTGCAGAACAGTCTTCCGAAACAGAGACAACTTTTCCTTAGGGTAATCACGGTCGTGAACAAGACAGATCCTGTTACCGCCGTCGAGAGGGAGAACATCGCCTCCAGATCGCCAGTAGTTGAAAGATCGGTGCGAACATTCGAGAACAGTGCTCGAAGAAGCTCGAGGACAAGAACAAGACCGGCCTATTTGAAAGATTACTTTTGATGGCATGATTCTAATACTGGAGGGGGAGAATGTAGTGAAATGTATTACCTGGCAACTTTAGAAGAATTCAATTACCTGGCATCTTTGTGTTGTTACTGTTGTTGTATATACTGCTGATTGTCTCGTCGTTGTGTGTAGCTGTTTGTTTGTTTATGGCATGATTCTATACGTTTGTTATTGGTGGAAGTTACGTTGATTAATAAACTGGAAATTCTGGACATTGAGGTATTCACTACAGTGTCTTGTGGCAAAATATATGAAATGAAAAATGAAATAGCATAAGCTTCTAACCCTAGTGAGTTTGGTGTATTTACAAGAACATATACTCCCAGGGAGTGATTTTGCCACACACACACACACACACACAAATTTCTAAACTTAGTGAATTTAGTGTATTAACAAGAGCATATATCAAAATAGATAAATTTGTAATTATATCTAAAATATAAATGAATACATATCGCAACGTCTCCGTCCACAAAATCACTTTTGTCTAACAGAAGACTAACAAACAAAACATAAAATTTCCAACAGAAAACAAAAATGTTTTCCAAAATTTATTATTATCGTTTTGTTTTAGCGTGTTTTAGTAGTTGGCAGGCAATTTGAATAGCGCACAGACTAACTGATATTATATTTATATGTCGCCGAAAATATATTTTGAACAAAAGCAAAAACAGTTTGTAAAAACAAAAAATTAGCATTGTATAGAATAAAAACTGAAGAAAAATCAAAATGGAATAATTTCAAAATCCGTATAAATTGTGTATGCAAAAATGCATGTGTATGCAACAAAGGCGAAAAAATATAAGCAAAAAAATCACGCATTTTGTTGTCAATAATAAAGCAAACGCTTTATGGTGCAAAACAAAAATAAATGGAATTTTCAAGCACAATTTTTGCTCAAAGCTGCAAAACAAATTGACACACACAAAAATAACATCGATGATTGGAAAAGTAAAACATGACAATTTAAAAAAAACGTAAACTTCCGTGTTTACATGCGCAGCCGTGCATACCCTGATGCTGAAACAAAAAAAAGTGTGTGTGTGTGTGACAATGAGTACAATGTAGGGAATATATTTAACTTTAATCCACGCAAATTTGTAATCTCAATTCGACACAAGTTTCCCCATTTGATTTCAGAACAATTTATTTTATATTTTACTGTAAAATATTTTTTTATTTACGTTAATTCAGCCTTACTATCTTAAATTTTACTTTACTTCCGCTTGACAAATCTTGAAATCACTTTACCCCGCAGCGATCAGCCATAGATTTCATCGATGATATCTTTATTTCGGCTCGTGACGATGTCTCTTCGCAGCTTCATTGTGGGACCGAGTTCTCCGCCGACCAGCGAGAAGTCCTTGGGCAAAATCCGCCATTCTCGCACAGAACACGCTGTACTCTCGGCTTTGCTGTTGGCCAGGTCAATGCCCTGCTGAATGTCGTCTTTTATCTGAAACAGTCGCCAAAGAGAAGATAATACGAAGCACCACATGCAATAAACCACGCGGTTTCCACTGTCCTAGGACAAATATTCTCTAGATCAGTGGTTCTTAACCAGTGGGAAATTATCCACTGGCGGGGAACGAAAGTGTTGGCAAGTGGCAAGCTAAAGGTCGGACAGAACAGGACGAATATGTGTGTTTTTATCAATTAAAATCAGTGTATTTTTGTTTCTAATGACTGATTGACATTTACTTTGATCTAACAACTGAATTTATTGAATTTAACAGCGTTGCTGTCAAAAATGAAGAGACGGCTCATTAAGAAATAGAGAATTGTAATTTCACAGTGTTCATCCGAGGCGCCAGAGCGAGCGATGCGCGAGTTGTTCCGATATATTGAACGTTTGCTTACATGACATTCAACATTTGTATGTCTGTGTGTCTGTATACACGCGCAGCACTGGTCGCGTTGGCAGAGGCCGTGTATGTGTGTGTGCAGTCACGTGTTTGTGTGGCTGTGGTCCTTGCGCGAGCGGTAGATGTTTGTTTGGTGATGGCAGATGCTGTGCACGTGTGTGTATGTGTATGCATGTGAGTGTGTGTGCGTGTGTATGTGTGCGCGTGTGCGTCTATCCTGTACTGTCTTGGTGGCGATGTAACTGGGGGAAGTATGGGCAGTGTAAAGGGGGTGCGATGACGCGTTGAGTTTCATGGGGAGTCGAGATCAAGCGTTCATGGTGTGAGTGTGAACGGTGCGCGGAAGCTTTGAGTGAGAGTGAACGGCGGTGTGCCGAGTGCGTTGTTCTTGGTGTTTTGTACTCGTTTCCGCGGTGTGAATATCGAGCGTTGTGTGTATTTACTCGGTGTCATATTGTGCGATTGTGTGATTGTGTTATATATATTTCATCGTCCATCATTTGTTCTCCAATACAATTACCAGCTATTTCGGCCATGTCGGTGCACGGTGATGAACAAGGGACCAGCATGGACGTGCGTCTAATTCCGGAGTTCAGTGGATCGGACGCGCAGAATATCACAGAGTGGTTGGACAGACTGGAACTCGTGTGTGAGCTTCGAGGCGTGACTGACGTGGCAACCGTCATTGCTCTGCGTTTGGCCGGCGGTGCTTTTGCTGTGTACCAGCAGCTACCGATCTCTGACAGAAAATGCGTGCAGAAAGTGAAGTCGGCCCTGCAAGCGGCATTTGGAATTGATCCGTACACAGCCTACGAGCGGTTTCATGCCCGCACTCTACACCCCAACGAGACTCCCGATGTATACCTGGCCGATCTCAAGAGATTGGCTTCAGCGTTTGGTGGAGTACCTGACATGGCTCTCCGGTGTGCATTTGTCTCGGGCTTGCCTGCAGAGGTGCGCACAACGTTACGTGCGAATTCTCGACTTGAGTCGCTGGATCTGCCACAGCTGACAGCTAGAGCTCGCATACTGCTCCAAGAGAACCAGCACAACGAAGTGTGTCTGGCCGCCAGGGAGCCAACAGCAACTCATACAGCACAACGAGACATCAAGTGTTTCTGTTGCGGAGGCATTGGTCATATCCAGCGTCATTGTCCATCCAACCGCAACCGCAGCAGATTTGATCACGACAAGCACAACAAACAAAACGGCCGAGACAGTCAGGGCAAGTCGGGAAACGACAGCGGAGAGGCGTCGTCAGCGCCGGACTCCTCTCCGAGACAATATTAGCCAGGACGCTACCGACGGTGAATGCGACCATCGACGGTGTTGAGCGACGTGCGCTCGTCGACACGGGCTGCAGTCAAAGCATAGCACATGTGTCCTGCTGCAGAAAATGGGCGCGCAAAAAGGTGAGTGTCGTAACCATGAGCGGTGAGAGATTCTCGACGTTGGGAACGGGCACAGTGACACTCAGTATTGGTGATGATGTTCTACCGTGCCATGAAGTTGTTGTTTCACAGACAAGGCCACTGGGGTTCGATTTCATCTTGGGAATGAATGCCATCACGTCGTTGAAGGGTGTGTGTATATCTCCTGACAGTAATATTACGTTCAATCCATGTGCGAATGATTCTGTGTTACGTGGTAAACTGGTGCACACTCACACTGCGTTGGGTTCGTCTGAGGATAAAAAGCATGTGGATGACGACATACACGTCGATGAAAAGGATTTTTCACTATCATTCACCGACAGGGGTGGTTTCTGGACAGTTCGCTGGAAGTGGGCCAACGGTGTAGAGCCTGGGATGTTACACAATCAGATATCAGAATACCACGTGAAAAAGTCTAATCGACCTCAGTACGTGACGGAATTGCGTGATTGGATTGCCAGAGGTTGGCTGGTGGAGTATGATGAAGCCAGGTTCGGTCCGGTAAAAGGCCTCATACCGTTGATGGCTGTCGAGCAGCCAAATAAAAACAAGGTCCGGCCGGTACTCGACTACAGGGAAGTGAACAAAAGCATTGATAGCCATACAGCGGATGCTGACGCGTGCGGCCAAAAGCTGCGTGAATGGCGGCGTATGGGCGTCAATGTGGGTATATTGGACCTTGAGAAAGCTTACTTGCAGATTCGAGTTGACCAGTCACTGTGGCCGTATCAAACTGTTGTGATCGACGGAACTCGCTTTTGCCTCACAAGACTTGGATTTGGTTTGAATGTGGCGCCAATGGTTATGAAGGCAGTGGTGGACGCAACACTGAAGATGGACCGAGAGATAGAAAGTGTGGCATCAGCCTATGTGGATGACATTTTGTTCAAGGCCGATATTGTCTCACCGGAACGCATCAAATGCCACTTTGCACGATATGGGTTGAGCAGCAAGGCTCCCGAAGTCGTCGCAGATGGGTCGAGAGTATTGGGTATGCGTGTTTGGGAGGAGCGTGGACATCTCACTTGGGCCAGAGACAACAATTTACCGGAATTGCCAGCTAAGCTCACAAAAAGGTCATTGTTTTCGTATTGTGGGGCACTCATTGCTCACTATCCGTCGTGTGGTTGGTTGAGAGTGGCTTCAGCATTTGTCAAGAGAAAGGCGAACGCTGTGTCGTGTGGCTGGGACGACGAAATCAACGATGATCATCTCAAGAGTGTCGTAGCTGATTTGGACAGAAAAGTCAACCGAGAAGATCCATCACATGGGCGTTGGGACGTGAGTGGGATTACTGCTCGCCTTTGGGTAGACGCAAGCTCGCTGGCAATTGGAGCATGTCTTGAGTCAAACGGAGACGTGATTGAAGATGCCGCATGGCTAAGACGAGATGACGCCACGCATATTAATATGGCAGAGCTAGATGCGGTGGTCAAGGGCATCAATTTGGCCATTGTGTGGGAAATGAAAAGTATCGAATTGATGACGGACTACGCAGTGGTGCATAAATGGGTGAAAGATGCGCTGTCTGGAAAATCACGCGTCAAAACAAAGGCCGCGGGGGAAATGCTCATTCGCCGCAGAATCAGCCTCATTGCCGATCTTGCACATGAATATGACATGTCAATTGAAGTGAAACTCGTTAAATCTGCAGAGAACAAAGCAGATGTGCTCACTCGGGTGCCACGGACCTGGTTGAAGGATAATGAATTGCGTGACGCGCCGATTTGTGCCGCTGGAATAGATAGAAATCAACTGATCAGTAATATCCACCACGATTCTGGTCACCCAGGCGTCAGGAAGTCACTGTTTTTTGCTCGAAAAGCCGACCAAGGTGTAACCCGACGCGAGGTATATGCAGTAGTGCGAAAATGCGATGTGTGCAACTCCGTAGATCCCGCCCCAGTGAAGTGGAGGAATGGAAACTTGAGCGTCAGAGATGTGTGGGACAGGATTGCCATTGATTTCACGCACTACGGTGGTTGTCATTACCTCTCAATCATCGATTGTGGACCGTCTCGGTTCGCTCTTTGGAAATGTGTTCGTGTGCAGACAAGTGCTGTTGTGGTGGCATTACTTGAATCGCTGTTTCTTGAGAGGTCTGCCCCGCGTGAAATTTTGCTCGATAACGACACTGCGTTCAGAAGCAGAGAGTTTCGGCAATTCGCGACCAGTTGGGGGGTGAGAATCCACTACCGATGTGCTCATGCACCATCCGGCAACGGTATAGTGGAGAGATGTCATCGTTCGGTTAAAACAATCGCTGCTCGCAAGCAATGCACCATTCAGGAAGCTGTATATTGGTTCAACGTCCGGCCGCAAAACAATGATGAATCAACATCTCCATTCAACATGTTGTATCAGTACACTGCGCGAGTGAAAGGACTCAGTCATGATTTATCTGTTGCACGCCAGGACGTCGAAGAGTGCCCGTTTGTTCAAGGTGACTTGGTGTGGGCAAAGCCACCAAACAGTCGCTGTTACAGCAAATATTTACCCGGCGTAGTGACTCGTGTTGTGTCTAATCAATCAGTGGATGTTGACGGTGTACCGCGACATGTTCGGGACCTGCGTATGCGGCATACTGAGCCCGAAGTCGCTCAGCAACCGATTTCAGACGATGAAGAGCTGGTCGTGAGTTTTGGGCGAGCCCCGAGGGCCAACGTGGCATCGCATGACGTCGCACCCGCAGAATCGCCTCGGAGGTCTAATCGACGGCGTGTAGCCCCTCGGTGTTTTTGTTGCGATGAGCAACAGGGGGGAGTGTAATTTCACAGTGTTCATCCGAGGCGCCAGAGCGAGCGATGCGCGAGTTGTTCCGATATATTGAACGTTTGCTTACATGACATTCAACATTTGTATGTCTGTGTGTCTGTATACACGCGCAGCACTGGTCGCGTTGGCAGAGGCCGTGTATGTGTGTGTGCAGTCACGTGTTTGTGTGGCTGTGGTCCTTGCGCGAGCGGTAGATGTTTGTTTGGTGATGGCAGATGGTGTGCACGTGTGTGTATGTGTATGCATGTGAGTGTGTGTGCGTGTGTATGTGTGCGCGTGTGCGTCTATCCTGTACTGTCTTGGTGGCGATGTAACTGGGGGAAGTATGGGCAGTGTAAAGGGGGTGCGATGACGCGTTGAGTTTCATGGGGAGTCGAGATCAAGCGTTCATGGTGTGAGTGTGAACGGTGCGCGGAAGCTTTGAGTGAGAGTGAACGGCGGTGTGCCGAGTGCGTTGTTCTTGGTGTTTTGTACTCGTTTCCGCGGTGTGAATATCGAGCGTTGTGTGTATTTACTCGGTGTCATATTGTGCGATTGTGTGATTGTGTTATATATATTTCATCGTCCATCATTTGTTCTCCAATACAATTACAAGAATCAGAGGAAAAAGAGTAAGAACTGCACTGGTCTAGATGACCCCATAGATCACACTCAATAAGAATTAGGCGTTGACTCAAAAAGGCAACACACACACACATACACACACACACACACACACAAACAGGGGTATTTTTACCTCTTTCCGGGACTTATTTTATTTATATTTTGTTCCTGTTGAACCTCCCACATATTCCCCACCAAGTTCTATTACCACTTTCGGATAAAATCCAGTGTTTCTCAATCCGGCATCTTTTTCTGATTCTTGTC
Source organism: Sacculina carcini (assembly GCA_916048095.2). Classification (NCBI taxonomy): domain Eukaryota; kingdom Metazoa; phylum Arthropoda; class Thecostraca; family Sacculinidae; genus Sacculina; species Sacculina carcini. The sequence continues at coordinate 5,065,883 of OU696591.1, read as the reverse complement.
TTTCAATATGTATGCTTCTTGGCTCTGTTCCACACTTCGGGAACTTCCATTTGACATTTATGGCGCCCCGGATATGCCACAAATAGTTAATGAACGGCTGGACGGTACCTGTGCGATGTTCTTGCGGAGATCAGTGACGGTTCTCATCTGAACGTTCCTCACTTGCAGCCAGACGCAGGCACACGGAGATATATCGTCTGTGGGCTCAGCAGTCCCAGAATCCAGCTCCACCTGAAAGTCCAAATTGCTATTGTAATCCTAATTGCTTCCACCATAGTTTCCGATGCTAGCGTCGCGTGCTAATGAATTCCTGTTCAACTCAGAATTTGGTGCATGCATGTCACCAGATTGAACAGGCATATCATTCAAACCTTTTTCACCTTGTGTGCCTTTCGATCTTTATCAAAAAACCATAGGCCATATGACCAAAACTCCAAAAAACAAAACCTGTAAAAACTCCAGCTAAAACACGATCAAATCAATACGGAAGTTCGTACAGAAATATTGTTTGTATAACAGAAAATGAAATGAGATAATAAAGCACAATATAATATATTACGGTATTGAAAATGTCTAGAATATCCCAGATAAAATTAAGGGAAAACGTTTTGTGTAATGTTAAACCCATACTTTCTGGCTGTAAATCTTGAATTTTCCCTATTTGCAACCAAGCCAAACTGACATTGATAGTAAGCAGAGCAGACAGGAATTTCCTCTTGTCTCCAATCACAATCACGTTGGACACCAGTGGCGCGAGATTCTTCTTGATGTTGTCCTCGAGTGGGACGGGAGCGACGTTTTTGCCTCCGGCTGTAATCAACATCTCCTTGAAACGGAAACAGACAATACAGGCTACAAGTTCGTTGAACAGTTCCACATGTATTCAATATAGCATATGTATTCAATACAGCATAATAAAATAATTACTCGTATTGCAAAAAAACAGTAAGAACGTATTGATACCGATGACAAGCACAAAATTCTGAAAAACGTACATACTGAATGAAAGCATTACTGAATTATCGCGTCTCCATTGGTTTTGTAAATATTAGATCGTGCCGACATAAAACCGATCATATCTTATACTTCTGCTCTTCTTATGGCCTTTCCATTCTCTGTCTCGCTGAAACTTGGTTATTTGAATCAGATGTATCGCTGTTTTCCTCCAACGTATCACCATTTAATTTTCTTCACAAGGCTCGCTCTAATTGTAAATCCTCTGGTGGCGGCGTTGGTTGCATTTTCTCAAACTCTCTCCATTTCCCCTATCTCTAGTTTGATTCCCTCTCCTTCTTCATTTGAATTTCTAGCCCTTTCTCTTCATATTCCTAACCACTCTGCATTCTGCTTACTTATATTATATCGACACAATCATACCGGCACTTCTCCGTTGTTCCTTGATGAATTTTACCCTCTCCTTGAGGCTGTCACTACGTCTTTTTCTAGCAATTTCTTGATTCTAGGTGACTTCAATTTTTGGACTGATTCTCCCTCCCGTAACCCCTACTGCTTAGGCTTTCTCTTTATGCTTGAATCTCATGGTTTGTTTCTTTGCAACTCTTCTCCTACTCATACCTCTGGCCATACCCTTGACTTAATTCTGTCTCCGTCGCCTTTCATCTCTTCTGATCGCCATCCTCCGGACGTTCTCACCATTCCCCCAGATCCGTCAATCTCCGATCACAGTCTCCTTTTAACCTCAATTCCGTTTTCTCCTCCACCCGTTAATTCTTCTTTCACTTATCGTAACTATAAGAAATTTGACCCATCCTCGTTCCTATCACTCCTGGATTATTTTCTTCCTATCCATTTTCTGTACTCACTTTCTCCTGCCGAATTATTTCAGTGTTCGTCTGCTGCTCTTACGTCTATTAATGATTGCATTTTTCCCCTTCGGACATGCGCTTCTCTTTCTCCTCGCCTTCCTCCTTGGTTCAATTCTAATCTCCGTAGCCTTAAATGTTCTCAGCGCCATCCCGAACGTTGTTGGCGACGCTCTCGTTCTTCATCTGATTGGCTATCGTTTTGCTCGGCTCGATCATCTTACATTTCTGCCCTCTCTTTCGCCAAGTGTAACTTATATAAAACTCGTCTTTCTTCTCTTTCTCGCTCTCCCAAATCTTTATGGGCTACTTTGAATTATCTCCGTGGTCTTCGTTCGCGTTCTATTTCTTCCACTATAACAGCCTCACAATTTTCTACCTTCTTTGAGGATATAGTCAATTCGTTGCTTTCCGTTATTCCTCCTTCATTATCTCCCCTCAGACACATTTCCTCACCTGATCATTTTTCATCATTTAATCATCTTAGTGTGACTGACTTAACTGCCCTTATCTCATCAACTAAATTGTCGTTCTCTCCTTCTGATCCTATAAATTTTAAGGCAATTTCTGAATTGATTCCTTCCCTTTTGCCCTATTTTCTTCATTTGATTAATAGTTCTTTCCTCCATGACGCTTTTCTCGCTGATAAACATGCTACAATATACCCTATCCTTAAAAAACCCACGTTAGATCCAACTGTTATTAAAAATTATCGGCCTATTTCTCTTCTCAGCTTCCCTTCCAAACTTCTTGAATCTGCCATCTCTTCTCAACTTTCTCCCTTCATTAACCAATTTCTTGATCCTTACCAATCTGGCTTCCGTCCTACATATTCCACTCAGTCTGTTCTTATCTCTGTAACCAATGGCGTTTTATCCCACCTCTCTTACCGTCGGTCTGCCTTGCCTGTTCTCCTTGATATGTCTTCTGCCTTTGATTTGGTTAATCACTCTATTCTTCTTCGTGATCTCTCTCATCTTGGTATCTGCACTATTGCTCTCTCCCTTCTCAAATCATATCTCAGTGGTCGGGCCTATGCTGTGAAATTTAATTCTTGTGTCTCTTCTTCGGTTGCTCTACGTCATGGTGTTCCACAGGGCTCCATTCTTGGTCCTTTGTTATTTAATCTGTACATGTCTTCTCTTTGTTCTATTCTTCGTAAACACTCTATAAGTTTTCATATCTATGCTGACGATATTCAGTTTTACATCCCGCTTCCTTTTCATTCACCTCCCCTGCTATCTGACGTGCTTTCTGATATTTCTTCTTGGGCTGCAGCTCGCAATCTTCTCATCAACACTTCAAAGTCTGAGTTTCTCCCTCTTTATCCTCCGCGCATTAGTCCTCCGCTGCTCTCAGTTCCTCTAGCCGTTACCGTTCGAAATCTTGGTATTATTTTTTATTCTTCGCTCTCCTTTGTAGATAACATTCGCTCCGTCGCACGCACTTGTCGTCTGATCCTACGTTCACTCTATCCCATTCGTCCCTGTCTCGATTAATCTTCATCTATTAAACTTGTTAATTTTCTTATACTCTCTAGATTAGACTATTGCAGCTCACTATACTTTAGCTTACCTCGTTCTTCCCTAAAAATACTACAACGTGTTCTTAACCAATCTTGCCGATTTGTTCTTCACCCTACTCCTTGCCGTCATACCTCCAGTTTTCTATTTAAGTTTCGTTGGCTTCCAATTGTCTCTCGTATCCACTTTCGCCTTTGCTGTCTAATCTTCAAACTCCTTCATGATCCTAGTCAACCGCCCTACCTAGTCAGTCTTTTAACTCGTTCTGATAATGTTTCTTCTCGTAGACCTGTTCCCCTCATCTGTCCTCGGGCCACTAATGAATCTTCGTGGTCCTCTAAATCTTTTACTTTCTTCGGTCCGCGCATCTATAATTCTCTTCCTTCTCATATTATTTCATCTACTTCCTACCGCATGTTTGCTTCCCGACTTCAAAATCACCTTTTTGACATCTCGTTTGATCCTGCTTCTCACACTCTCACTCCTTTCGCCAAACTATGATTACATTCAGCTATCCATTTTCTATTCCTCCTTATTGTACTAAAAAATCATGTGTATATGTGTATGTATAAGTGCATGTCTGTGTATGTATGTATATGTATAAGTGCATGTTTGTGTATGTGTGTATATTTATAAGTGCATGTTTGTGTATGTATGTATATGTATATATGTATTTACGCTTTGTTGTTCGTCTTTAAGTTATGCGCGCCCGTGTTTTTACAGGCGCTATAGTAAATATATGTTTGTTTGTTTGTTTGTTGAATGATCATTGGCAATTTATCTGCCCTTGAACAGGTTCATTAATCACAAACAGCGTTTAGCTAGCATTCTCCCTGTGCAACAGCGGGTGAGCCGGTTTAGTCGCCGAAGATACGACTATGTTACTGGTTGTGATAGCCAACATCGTCCCCTAGCAGAGCTGACCGGACCAGACATTGAAAAGCAACAAAATGCACTGCATGGATCAGCACAAAAGATACGGCAGCTCTCACACGTAGAAATAAGACGACTAACTGGTTATAGAAAGGGCAAAACGACGCCTGTGTAGCGAGGCGGCGCAATGCTTTACATCTCAACAATGCGCCTCCTAACGATGTGTTACATCATATGAAACAATCATTGGTGAATGTGGCTACAATGCTATCCATACGCTGAAGTGGACAATTCTAACGATTTTTATTTCACTGTTTATGGTTTTTGATTGCTACTTATTTACTGATTCATTTATATTTATTATTATATATTCATATTTATTGTTGATTGTTGTTATTTATTGAGGAGTGTCGGAGTGTCGGAGTGACATTATGGAGAATTGTTGGATGGACTTTATATTGTTATTTATTGATTATTTTCTTTTAGAACTCTCTTCTCTCTGGAATATTTTACTTTTTGAACTCTCTTTCTCACTAAATCTTTTGGGCGCTTCCAGTACATGAGGTCACCGCACGGTGGTAATAGTGCTTGCACTCTTCATTCATGCTACTGGAACTGTCTGTAATTACTACTAATAATAATAATAATGAAAGAAGACGCTTATGAAGAACGACAAAGTTTGATTGGAAAGCTGTTTTTATGGTGCAGATAGGATGGGAGTGAATTTTAGATGTGTGAATTTGAGAACAGGAACTGGAAGACAGGCTGTATATATTTGGAGCAGGTGGACACACCAAGGAGACAGGATTCGGGCATGTTTGTCAATCATTTAGAGTACAGAGAGATCAAAAATTGAACAAAGAAGATAAGTGAAAACGTTTAGGAGCAAGGCACAAATTTAGCTGGTATGGGAAAAATCAGCCAGGCTGTCGAGTGTGTGCATATGTTGGCGCTGTAGGAAGAATCACACAACATTAGAATAGATTAATTATTACTGGATGACTTATTGGTTTCCAGGGGAAGAAAAAGCAAAAAGAATCACAAGGTCAAATATTGAAAAGCGATTGGGTTAGCAAGTAAAGAAGCTGATTGAACGTCGATCAAAGGACGTATTGATTGAGAGTGGCGGAGTATGAAGTGGCAAGAACGGACAAAGAAGAAAAGTGAGATAAAATGGGAGACTTGGACCAATTACAGTATACAGGTAACGTATTTGTTCGTTAGTTTTGTGTTTTTGTCAGTGATGATATCTGAAAGGAATTTCTTGATTATGTTGAAATCGACAGTTTCTATGCTGGCAATTTCTCGCGACCCGGCAGCCCTGAGAAATTAATCCAAATAGCCGATGAATATTCGTCCAAATACATAATTTAACTATGTCCGATAAATTGCACTTGAAATATATCTTATTTTTCGTAAGCAATATTGAAATGAAAAGACAAGGAGAAAACAACGCACGAGTATTTAAGAAAACGTAGTGAATCAGAGTTCAGTGAACTTTTCATTATACAGTCAATGCTATTTTCGCCGTGCTTTCGATAAGAAGCAAAGTGTGATTCAGCGCTATACGAAGCCAAGTCAACCGCTACAACATCTCATCTCACAGATCAACAGTAAAACTACTTCCCGAGATGATCAAAGATCAGATCAACGAAGGGAAGTATCATATGAGCCGCGGACACATCCAGAAGGCGATCTTGATCTTCTCGGATGTGCTGCAAAAAGCTCCCGACAACCACGAGTGTCTGCTCCATCGCAGCAGATGCTATTACCGTTTGGGCCAATACCAACAGGCCCTGAAAGACGTCGAACTAAAATCCGGAAAATCCGGAAAACTTGGAAGTCCACCGGAAATTGAGCACAAAGCCAACATCTTGATGGCAATGCAGGATTTCAACCAGGCATACAAAGTGCTGAAGTTTTGTGTGAAATACCACCCGAACTGTGCTAGCCTGCAACAAGCACTCTCTCGCTGTCGGGAACAACAAAAACAGCTAAAACAACGAGAGAACAAAGTGAGTGGCGCCAAAACACGTCACAACGCCCCTGGCGATGTTCTGCCGCAGGCGCACAAAACTGTGCTGCTTGAAGTCCTCGAGCAACGTCGCCAGCGCTGGATGCCTGAGTATCAGCGCCAGTGGCAACACAGCACCGGCAAAGAACACGCGATACTGGAAGACTCGCAGATGACCAAGCAGCGACTTATTGAGCAGCGTCGAAAATGCACGGTCGCTCCCATCAAACGTCTGCTGGAGTACATCAATGATGCTATTGACCAGCAGCACTATCAGCGAGCCCTGGATCTGGCCGAGGTAGCCCTGCCCTCAGTGTGCAGTCAAGATCCCACCTGGCTGCCCGACAAACACGCCCATCTCAGCTGCCTCTACACAGCAATGGGTGTTGCACATGCCAGACTGGACCACTACAGTGAGACCGTTCAGTGGCTACGCAAAGCCAGTGAAGTTTGCCGCCGTGGAGACTCCAGTCAGCAGGTGGAACAAGCCCTGACTGTCGAGGCACAAGTGCATCGCAGTTTTGGTTTTCAGCGACGTGCGCTGAATACATGGGCGGAGGTATATAGTCTCCAGCGAGAACAGCGAACACGAGGAGCCGGTGTGAATTCGCTGTATGAAATTGCCCAATGTTACCATCGTCTGGGCATGGGCAACGCTGCGATGCACTTTGTGCGTCTATGCAAGGACCACGCCAGAGAGCTGTCTGATCCAGCAGACAGACAACAATGGCTCCAAGTAACCAGAAAACTCAGCAATCAAATAGCCCACCGTCATCAGAAACAACATCAGAGAACCTAATGATTCAGTTGGTGGGAAGTTAAGAGTTGCTCAAGCTGCAGTCTATCTGGATACATCAACATCATTATTATCATGTGTTTGGCGGGGAAGACAGGATATTTCAGCCTGCCAAATGATTGCATATGCAAGATCAAATGTAATACATGATGATGATGATATTATATGTTTATAAATAACATCGATCTGTAAACCAAAGAGCGTCCCAGTTCATATATTCGTAAACTATAATCCGAACTACAAGACACATCCCATATAGAAAATATAACAAACCAATGAACAAACAAGGAAAAACAAACAAGCAAAAACAAACAAATAGACAAAAACAATACGTAAACAAACAAAAAATAAGCAAACAATAGATAAAACAGCTGAATTTAATTTGATCGTAAGCATTTAAGTAGAAACATGAAATATAACCTATTTGGATATTCATAAAATATAACATTTGATGAGTTGATTGTGGTTTGGCGATGGTTCATTTCACTATTGAGACACTCCACAAGGACGTGTCACATTCAGAACGCTGCTTCACAAGCGCTACACACACACATTCTTATCTGCCACACACACCGTCACTCTCTAGATGAACACATGTACAATTTGATTCTACATGCGTTTTATACACACATGTTCGTACTGGCAAAATCTACGTGTATATGTAGTGTCGGAGCGACGGCGAGCGAATCTGAGGTGTGGTTTAAATCACACGTATATTGAAAACACAGGCAAGTTAACTGAACGAGACCTACACCTAGACTGATTTGACTATAGCCTGACCCCGATTGTACATTGCTGTCATGTGTGCCTTCCTCTGATTGGTCCATTTCACAACTGTAGGATACACGTCACAACACACTTGAAAAGCGGTGGCATTTCCCGTTTTCTTGTGACAGGACTCGTGCAATCACTTGATTTATTTGACTTCGCAAATCAATTGGAAACTCCTCTGCCCTGTTTTGTTGTAGTTCTGCGTTGTGGAAAGTCATTCTGTTAACTGTATAACTCTGGGTGTGAGAGAGCGAGAGAGCAAATGTGTGTGCTTGCTATGTTTAACTGGGCCGTTTACATCTGCAATCAATGTATGTCTGTATATATGTGCGTATGCGCGGTGAAGTGAGGTCTTGGTATGTTCTGATTGGTCACTGGATTGGCCTTGTGTTTCAGTGTCTGAGCTGTGTGTGTGTGTGTGTGTGTGTGTGTGTGTGTGTGTGTGTGTGTGTGTGTGTGTGTGTGTGTGTGTGTGTGTGTGTGTGTGTGTGTGTGTGTGTGTGTGTGTGTGTGTGTGTGTGTGTGTGTGTATATATATATATGTGTGTGTGTGTGTGTGTGTGTGTGTGTGTGTGTGTGTGTGTGTGTGTGTGTGTGTGTGTGTGTGTGTGTGTGTGTGTGTGTGTGTGTGTGTGTGTGTGTGTGTGTGTGTGTGTGTGTGTGTGTGTGTGTGTGTGTGTGTGTGTGTGTGTGTGTGTGTGTGTGTGTGTGTGTGTGTGTGTGTGTGTGTGTGTGTGTGTGTGTGTGTGTGTGTGTGTGTGTGTGTGTGTGTGTGTGTGTGTGTGTGTGTGTGTGTGTGTGTGTGTGTGTGTGTGTGTGTGTGTGTGTGTGTGTGTGTGTGTGTGTGTGTGTGTGTGTGTGTGTGTGTGTGTGTGTGTGTGTGTGTGTGTGTGTGTGTGTGTGTGTGTGTGTGTGTGTGTGTGTGTGTGTGTGTGTGTGTGTGTGTGTGTGTGTGTGTGTGTGTGTGTGTGTGTGTGTGTGTGTGTGTGTGTGTGTGTGTGTGTGTGTGTGTGTGTGTGTGTGTGTGTGTGTGTGTGTGTGTGTGTGTGTGTGTGTGTGTGTGTGTGTGTGTGTGTGTGTGTGTGTGTGTGTGTGTGTGTGTGTGTGTGTGTGTGTGTGTGTGTGTGTGTGTGTGTGTGTGTGTGTGTGTGTGTGTGTGTGGTGTGTGCGCGTGTACGTGTATTGAAATGTGTGCGCAGTCCGTGTGCAGGGGTGATTGACGCAGGATAGTGCTGAGAGCGTCCATTTGGTGAAGACTGGTTTTATTGTGAATGCTTGTGTATAGATATCTTAGTTGTTTTTCATTTAATATACCTCAAATATTGCTACAAGCTATTTCGGCTATGTCTACTGAGGCTGGAAAGGCACACTCAGATACGCAGCTCAGCATGACAAGTGAAATGGAGCAGAATTGTTCAGCTTCCGGGATTGCCTTGCCGGGTAGTGCACAAACGCCGCAGCCAATGTTCGATGCGCGACTGATTGCAGAATACGACGGGACCGGCGACGTGTCTGAATGGCTCACACGAGCTGAAACATTGTGTTCCTTACGAGGTGTGGATGTAGCCGGTGTAATCCCACTGAGATTGACAGGCGGAGCATTTGCTGTTTGGTCTCAGCTGCCAGCGGCAAGTCGATGTTCGTTACCAGCGGTGAAGCAGGCTCTGCAGGCGGCTTTCGCATTAGATGAGTATGCCGCGTATGAGGAGTTCACGAGGAGGCATTTGCGTGAAGGTGAATCACCGGATGTAGGCGAGGCGAGGAACATAAATTAAACATAGACACCAAAGATTTTAGTGTAGCCTATGACGTACGCAACAAAAAGTGGACAGTGACCTGGAAGTGGGAGCGAGGTGCCGGCCCAGATTTCTTACGCTAAAGGGTAGCCAATTACGGAGTTGCAACTGAAATGAAAACCGAATTTGACAATGAGGTTCAAGAATGGATAAACCAGGGGTGGTTAGTACCGCACTGTAAAAACGTTCACGGAGTGCCACGGGTTCTAATTACACTAATGGCTGTTAAACAGAAAAGCCGGTCGAATGTTAGACCAGTGCTTGACTATCGTGAGCTTAACGAGCATCTTTTGTGTCACACGGCCGATGCGGATGTGTGCGATGAGCATTTGCGGAAATGGCGTCGGCACGGAGGGCAAATTGTTGTGGTTGACTTAAAGAAAGCGTATCTGCAATTACACGCTTATGAACAATCATGGGCATATCAAACTGTTGAGGTAAACGGTAGATTACACTGTTTGACACGACTGGGTTTTGGATTATGTATTGCGCCCCAAGTGATGAAGGAGGTTGTAAGAGTTGTCTTGAAACAAGATAAAAGGATCAACGACGCTGTCATTCCGTATGTTGATGATTTGCTCGTTAATGAGGAGCTCATGAGTGTTGAGGCCGTCGCCCGCCATTTCAGCAAATATGGTTTGTCATGCAAGCCACCTGAGTATGTGGATAATGGTGCTCGGTTACTGGGCATGCGAGTCTCGCGCGTATCAGGTTAACTCTGCTGGAGGTGAGATGTAGCGGTAGACCAGCTTCCTACTCAGGTGACCAGGCGATCAGTCTTCTCGTGGTGCGGGCAGCTGGTGGCTCATTTACCTGTGTGTGGGTGGCTTCAACCGGCTGCTGCATGGTTGAAACGACGTGCAAACATGCTATCGAAAGGCTGGGATAATCCAATTCACGATCCTTCGTTTCACCAGCATCTGACTGCAGTGTACAAACGATTAGTAGATGCAGATCCAGCGCACGGCTGTTGGTGCGTTCCAGATCATTCTGCTGTGGTATGGACCGATGCAAGCTCGCTAGCTATAGGCGTCGTGGTTGAGTCACCACATGGAAAAATCATCGAAGATGCATGCTGGCTGCGACGCGACGATTGCAGCCACATTAACATGGCAGAATTGGACGCGGCAGTTCGAGGGATGAATATTGTCATTACCTGGGGAATGGTGCGAGTGGACTTACGCACAGACTCGCTGACTGTATTTAGGTGGTTAAATGACGCGATAAGCGGCCGAGCTCGCCTACGTACTAAAGCTAGCGGTAAAATGCTTATACGTCACTGAGTGGAAATTGTTCGCGAACTGGCTGAAGAAACCGGTTAAAAGGTTAAAGGTTAAATGCCTAAGTGGCAGCTGCTACACGGGAAGAAGCCGAAGCTTATGAACACACAGGTGTGCCCCGTGCAGCTCGCTGCCACCGCAGAACCGACCCTCTCCACGCTATGGCGCCACAAGGACGTAAGACGTATTAGAGAGGGCCACCTCCCCAGAATGCATGGCACAACTCATGACTGATATCTGGTACCATCATTTTCTGCTGGGTGGACAGGGGCTGTGGGATTGTAGAGTTCGCCCAATGAAATTCTGCTCCGCCGGGTTTCGAACCACGGACCTCCCGCTTGTGAGGCGGGTGTGCTAACAACTGCACCACGGAGTCCACAAAGGTATTAGGCTGCATGTGACATTGGTGCGTTCCGAAGAGAATCGAGCTGATGCGTTGACTAGAGTGCCGAAGCAATGGCTAAAGGATTACGGGAAAACATGTGCGGTTGGAGTGCGTGCTGAACCCCCTAGATACGAGAGCACCGAGGCAGCCATTAACGAAATTCATGCTAACGCAGGCCATCCTGGTATACGCCGCACTTTTTATTTTGCTCGCCGTGAATTACCAGGATTCATTTCAAGATCTGCAGTAAGAAACGTTATATAATCTTGTGATGTATGCCAAGCAATCGATCCCGCTCCAGTGGAATGGTGTCATGGCACTTTGGGAGTCGATGAAACGTGGTGGCGTCTTACAATAGATGTTACGCATGTTCGTGACAAATCATATTTAAGCGTGATCGACTGCGGACAGTCAAGGTTTTGCTTGTGGAGATATCTGCCGAGAGTTAATGTAGAGAGTGTCACGGGACAGCTAGAAGAGATTTTCCTAGAGCGCGGCGCCCCGGTCGAACTTCTTTCAGATAACGACAGTGTGTTTCGTAGTAGAGGGATGGCTGCTTTTGTGTCGCGGTGGAAAGTCAGACTGAGGTTCATAGCGGCGCATGCTCCTCACGGTAATGGCATCATTGAACGGAATCACCGATCAATTAAGGTGAGAATGGCTCGAAAGGGATGTTGAGTGAGTGAGGCAGTCCATCTGTATAACAACACACCACGAGATGGAAACTCTGGATACTCGGCCCCAGTCGCTGGTGTCTATTCATACCGAATACGTGATCTGTTACGGTCTAAGTGCAGAGAGTGTTCTCCAAACCACATAGAGGAAACAGGGTGTCGTTTCTCTCCAGGTGATCGTGTATGGGTGCGACGAGAAGGGGCTCGCTTTGATAAGAGATTACAAACGAGTTTGGTGGTAGGTGTGGTTTCTCCTACAGTCGTGGAAGTGAATGGAATGCCGAGACATGTGAAGGATATAAGATAGCGGAACACGAGCCTTGGTGACAACGGCGTACCCACAACTGTTGCAAACAGTAACGAGGACCCGATATTTGTGCCCGCCACTGCACAGCACGCTACTGAGACCGCGCCGATACGCCATGAGCCTGCTGAAGAAGAAATCGCCGACAACAATTTGGTAGTTGGTCCGGTGCAACTGACCAGCGCATCAGAAGTGGTCGATGTAACGGCATCAACTAATGAACCAGCGATGATGCCACCGCAGTTACGAAGGAGCACTCGACAACGCAGTACAAAAATGTGCTCCTGTTGTTCTCAGGAGCAGGGGAGAGTGTAGTGTAGATGTGAATTTGAATTGAGTGAGAGCGTGTGAGAGAGCGAGAGAGCAAATGTGTGTGCTTGCTATGTTGAACTGGGCCGTTTACATCTGCAATCAATGTATGTATGTGCGTATGCGCGGTGAAGTGAGGTCTTGGTATGTTCTGATTGGTCACTGGATTGGCCTTGTGTTTGAGTGTCTGAACTGTGTGTGTGTGTGTGTGTGTGTGTGTGTGTGTGTGTGTGTGTGTGTGTGTGTGTGTGTGTGTGTGTGTGTGTGTGTGTGTGTGTGTGTGTGTGTGTGTGTGTGTGTGTGTGTGTGTGTGTGTGTGTGTGTGTGTGTGTGTGTGTGTGTGTGTGTGGTGTGTGCGCGTGTACGTGTATTGAAATGTGTGCGCAGTCCGTGTGCAGGGCTGATTGACGCAGGATAGTGCTGAGAGCGTCCAGTTGGTGAAGACTGGTCGTATTGTGAATACTTGTGTATAGATATCTTTGTTGTTTTTCATTTAATATATCTCAAATATTGCTACACTGGGCTATGTTGGTTGACTTCATGCCTATTGTGTTTTATTCGGACTCAAAATCCGGGCATCTTCCAGCTTCGATTTCCGGACTGTGCGGTGACTTTTGAGCAGATCACCATAATCGTCTTTTCCTGCCTAGTCAATCAGCAAGGTGTCAGTCAAAGGTGACTTTCTGGAAGGCAAGTCCTTCTGATACATCCACCAATTTTAGTGTCACAGTGCGGAGAGTGTCCGCTCTGAAGTGACAGTTACACACGGGGTGTCATCTGGTTATGAAGATATCTCACTCCCAGTGGAACGCCTGCTACTTACTGACATGAGTACTTGCAATGACTACTTGCAATGAGTATAACCAGTGGATCTTGATACCCGGCGAACGATCCCACATCCCAGCAGAATAACGGTGTGTAATGGAAGAAAACAAACCTTCGCTCTGCCCGTTATGGTCACGAATCCGTCGGCATCGATGCGTCCCAAGTCTCCAGTGCTGAGCCATCCTTCATTGTCGATCACCTCTGCGGTGGCTTTCGGCAGGTTCACATAGCCCATCATCATGGTCCTGCCACGGTACTCCAGCTGGGATACAGACCAGTATACTTGAAAACGGCCCTCTTGCAATACAATTTGAAAGAGGTAACGACGTGAAATAGTGCAGTATATTCTCACTGAAATGAACACGCAAAATTTCTAAATTTGATTACAAATTAGCAAACTCTGCAGTGCTAAAATATATTTTTTTGCAGTTTTGGCCGAAAAGTCGAATGCAATCTGAAATATCATATTTTTTAATTTTGTTTCATGTGCCTTATAAGGATATGAAAATGGACGCGCTCTATATATGAAAATAGACGCGCTCACTGATACTGCGTTTTATAATACGGTAATGAAAAATACGGTACATTTTAGAAAAGTACTGAGTTTTATTACAAATGATAACTATTATTACTACTATTATGGATATTATTACTAATATTATTCATATCGTTATTAATCTTATTTATATGATTATAATAATTATTATTAAGCAAAGACATATTCTTTAAGATTCTTCCAGTAGGTCTTCTGTACAGAGCCGTTGCGAGAAATTATGGGGCCCGCCCCGAAGGCAACACTTGGGGCCCCCATTGTGAATATTGAATGCATTTATTAGACATAATCACATAATACGTGAAGCAAAGGGGCCCCTCAACATTCATGCCCCCCCCCCCCCTCCCCCCGGGGGGGGTACGGGGGGCGGTTGCTACGGCTCTGCTTCTGTGAGTATCTATGATAAATATTTCTATGACAAAATTATATGTAACTAGATCTGTAATGTAGACACAGCAAACATAATTACAAATATTTGAGAATTGCTCGTATCGGAAAACGTGACTGGTTGTCATGGCAAAGCCCCTCACTTCTCCGGCTCCAGACTGGTCGGCTGAGTCCGGCTTGACTCGAATTTCGCTGTCGGCGAATATGCGACCGATACTTCCCAGACGAAAATCGAACTGACGACACACAGTGATGCCTCCACAAGTCTCGCTCAGGCCGTACATCTGCGTGCAATGTCGTTATCATAACGACAACAAGAAATTACATGAACGTCAAACGCGCATTAAATTGTTCCGCTTTTGGTGTGTTTTTTGTTTCTAATGCAATTTTCCTCTCCCTATCTGTCTCTTGATAATCACAGTATATGAAACTTGTAGCCAGGCAATTTATAACGTTCGGGCTCTTCCCATTTCACGCTGTTCATTGATCTGAATAAATTCAAGTCAAGTTCATTACATAAGTCTCTGTGACTGGGATCCCTATTTCACCTGCAAATGCTGAAAACTCGGCTAATTTCGTTCCACTATTTTCTGGAGGAACCGGTGTCAGCTTTCGGATTCGGATTTCAGACAGCGCAGTGACAGCATTTGACCGCAACAAGATTTCTAGATGGTGTGGTGGTGAGCAGGTGAATGTTTCCGCTAATGAGCTGTGAGGATAAGTTGGGTCGTGTGGTTGGACAAGATAGGCACTAGAGATAGCGGTCAAGTTGGCATTCAACAGTGGTTTTCCCGACCAAGTTTCCGCCGGCCTTCAAAAACAGGATGTCAACCAAGTGAATATGGACTCCTCGTTGACCAAATCCACAATTCTGACGAGGGACGACCGTGTTTTATCATAGGGGTCATTACATTCCCTGTTGCGAAAAGACAGTTCAGAGGAAAATATGTGTTGCCAACATATGGCTCGAATATTTATTCCACTTCCGTTTCCCTACTAATCCTATATGTCTGAACTTCTATCGGATATTTCATTATTAGCTGCTTCTCGTCGTCTTCTTATAAATTCGGACCCTCTGCTTCTTCTCTTCCAGCAACTACTGCCAAGAGTGGGGGGCGCGATAATTCAACAGACTTGGTGACACCCTGTAACGGCAAATGTATTCTGTCCTATCCCTCTCCCGAACTAAAAAAACATTCAGTAAGCTGCACAACCTTCATCATATGGGCGTTGACCGCACATGGTTTCATGCAGAGAAACTTGTTCCGACTGTATAGCGCGGAGGTAAGCCAATGGTATAGTGCGTAGTTATGAGCAGTGTCAACGTATAGACCCAGCGCCAGTACGTGGCACATCAGGCAATCTACATGTCACAGACGTACTGTCCAGATTGACAATCGACCTGACGCATACATACGGCGTAGATATCTGTCAATGGTGGATTGTGATCATGGACGTTTACAGTTTGGCGTGAGCTGAGAGTGGAAACTGCCGAAGAAGTCGCGAAGGAACTAGACGAGGTGTTTGGAGGAAGATTTCCAGTATCGGGGGTACTAACGGACACCAGTGCTGTCTTCATTTCAGCGGCAATACAACAGATTATGCAGGAATGGAACCTATACATTCCGCACTCCTTCGACCTAGTCGAGGGAGAATTGCGGAGAAAATATTCACAATGAAGTTCATTGCCGAGCGAGCTCGGATTTTCCACTGATGACAGTTTTTGTCACTGTTTTTGGGCTGTTAGGCACCGTGGCGGACGTTAATACACCGAACAATACATGTGTTGATGGTGTTTCGAGACACATTCCGAATATTCGTGCAGTTAATCGGCAAGATGAAAGTGAGCATAGAGGAGCTGATGCGTTGGAGGTTGATCTAGGAAGATCTGGAGTGGAAATGTCGGGCGGTAATACTATCGGACGCTCACAGCGGCAGTGCACGGTTGATTATGAAGTAGAAATATACTATGATTGATCTATGGATCAACAAATGTGTGGTTTTGCGGTGTATCTGTGCATTGAAATCACTGTGATTTACGACAGAGGGACCATGAGTAGGTGTCCATGTGTGTTTGCGTGTGTGTGTGTGTGTGTCTGTGAGATTGAGTGCTAGCGTGTATGAATGTGAATGCTGTCTTGGCAATGTAAGCAATGACGTGTGTATGTCTGTATGTGACATGTGAATCACTAGTATGTTGTGACGTGTGGAGTCAGAATAATGGCCGCGTGAGTGGTGATTGGTGTGATCGAAAGATGACGTGTTGGATTAATTTAATTTTCATTGTATGCCTTCATCAGTGGTGGAGCCAAGGGGGGTTTGGAAAAACTGAAACCCCCCAATGTGCCCCGCCTCCCTAAGCCCCTCAAAAAATCCTGACCATGAACATTTCCGGTGTAGTTCCTCATGTTCTGTCAAGCCCGCACGTATATTTCCTGAGCCCCCCTAGGAAAAATCCTGGCGCCGCCACTGATCTTCATCATTCATTACATATGACGTCATTGTTATTTGCCACACCTGAGATGACGTGAAAATCAGTGATCGAGAGCCACAATTGTGTAGTACCATACAGAAACGATAATCTTCCAAGTGTTTCTCACCACTGGCGAATCTAGAGGGGCCGCTCAGAGGGCTTGTGGTGCCACACAAATTTCGTCTCGCGCCACCTCGTGACCCTACCATCTGTGTGTACGCCTGTTTGTCTGTATGTCTGTGTGTCATGTTTGTCCGTGTCATTGTGTATATGTTGTAGGACCATGTGTGCGTGAGCTTGTTTGTACGTGTGTCCGATCGTCCTGTCCTGTTATGTCTGTAACTGTAAATAAAGTCGGTCCAAAGCACTCACGTCATCAACTTGTGTTGTTCCGTGGCTACCCAAACGCCACACTGGTGCCCCGAGGATGGTGTGATGCTAAGTGAAATTATTTCGATAATTCATCTGCGCCTGATTTGTTGCATTTCATCTACCTGCGCATCGCCTATCCGTCTGTGTCCTCGCTAAGAGCGAGGCACCATCAGTTGCTGACCAGACGCACCAGCACCACACCATCCAGAACCGACTCCGTCCGGTGCCGTACTACGTCGATTTTCTCCTACGGATACCGGACGTAAAATCACCGACAAGCAAACGTCTGCGCAGCAGGAAGACAACTCAAGAATATAGCCTCGTCTTCTTGCTGGATGCAGTTTCTGCAATCATCTCCGAACTTCGACACCGACTGTGCAGCACGAGGTTGACTTTATTGTTCGAAATTCACTTGGCCTCGTGCTGCAGTGCAGTATGACACGCCAGCATATTGCGCTGCCTACGAAAATACCGCTCCGCTTCTGGTGGGGGAGCCGTGTGGTGCCACACGAATTTCATCTCGCGCCACCTCGTGACCCTACCAGCTGTGTGTACGCCTGTTTGTCTGTATGTCCGTGTGTCATGTTTGTCCGTGTCATTGTGTATGTAAAGTCGGTCCAAAGCACTCACGTTATCAACTTGTGTTGTTCCGTGGCTACCCAAACGCCACAGGCTCAAACCCCCCAAAATGTTTCCATCAACTCCACATAACCAAGAGATTCACTCGAAAAAGTTAAGAGGAAATAGTTTTCTGTAGAATTTGTTTATATATGCGTTATCGCAAAAACGTTGCATAATGATGCATGCTCATGAATGATCGCCCCCAAGATTCAGCCCCCAAAAATTAGTTCAGCCCCTTCCTAAATAAATTCAGCCCCTCCCAAAATTGCACTCTGGATCCGCCACTGGTTCCCACACCTCAAATAGCTTGCATTGGTACAGCAATTCTGTGCATTGACATAGCTCACCTCCATCAGAGGAATATTGAGACTGTGTATAAACTCGACCACTTCCTTGGCGATCGGAGCACCGGTTGTGAAAGCAATCTTAGTCCTACCCAGTCCGAGACGATCGCGAATTTTGCGAAGCATAACATCGGAAATTTGAAACATCATCCCAGCCTGGGTTTTGCCATTGCTGACAGACAAACCAACACACACAACTCACGATTGTCACCAACCAAATTCCACTCGTGTCTACATCGTGGCAAGAAACACATAGCTACACACATATATTATTATACAACTAATGAAAAAATAAAGAAAAATGCAACAAAAAAACCAACTCGAAACGCAAAATGAAATTGCATATACGCAAACGTCTAAATGACTAAAACAAAAGGAAAATCTAAATAGGAATTAATACATGGAATGATAATGAGTAAAGTAAGCAAATAAATAAACTGATGCAACTGGGAAAAGTGGATCAACTTGCAAATATCAGTGTGTGAAACACATGTGACCAACTTAAATTAAGCCATTGAACAGAATACTCGAGGATCAGCCCACCTTTCCTTGGCTCGCCAATAGCTTGCAGCCCTTTGACGACAGAAATTCACCATAGCCATCTTGAAGCCTCCCTCAGACAACGCGGCAGACATGTTTTCATATATCTTCTCCCATACACGCGGCACAGCCAAGAACAAGGTGGGTTGTACCTCCTTGAGGGTCTCTATCAGTGATCCCTGTGAATACAAATGTCACAGGTCGACTAGTCCAGTGGTAACCTAAACCTTTTCCAATGTCTGCACCATTTTCAAAGCGGCCGTCGGTTCTCGCATCATACTCGTGAATTCTTGATAGCATAATAAAAAACCAAAAATACAAACAACGTAAATATGATGTTTCATTCAATATTCATTCATACAGCATCTCAAGTGCCTTCACGTTTCTTTTACGTTTTTCCAGGACAAATATCAATCATATGTGAAACATATTCTCTTTAATTGTTGACAAAAATTATCGCGCCGCTCAGGTATCAGGTTCGCAGGCTGTCTCTCGTCTGTCCACTAGGAGGAAAATCAATCCTTATTTGGTCATAACACTTCTCGTTGGTCCTCGAGTCATCTTTTGCTCGTTCGCACGCCTTTATCTGCATCATTTACAATGGTGAAACGCCATTATCTTTGAGATGAGCCAAATTATGTTGTTTGTGTTATATTACTGCTCTCTTGTGCTTCCCTCTATCGCTCCCATCGTCATTTTGTTATCATTGTTGAGAGTTAGCCCGAACATGATGTGTACGCCCACACGCACACAGCGCATTCACGCGTTGCGAAGGTCATGTGTACGTTGACTAGGTGGATATGTATGTATGCGTGTGTGTGTGCTTAGATTGCTTAGGTGTGTGCGAGTGTGTGGAGCAAGGATTTTGTGTATGGGAGACATGTATGTGAGTGATTGAACCAGCTAGGTGAGTTATTGTGGTATTGTTGGTCAGAAATTGAACGCTGTGCGAGGGAATGAATGGAGGTGTGAATGCGTTTGCTGAGTTGAGCGAGAGTGTAGGAGAGCGTGTGCGCTTGTTAGCGTAGACTTATGTGTGTACTTGTGTGTGTATGTGCGTCACTGTATTCATGCGTGTCATTCTACTTCGTGTTTGTATGTTTGTATGCACGTGTACTGGTGTTAGCGGCTGGTATGGAATGACGGCAGTGGTGTTGTAGTGTTCTTCGTCCGGTGTGTTGTTATGTGTGGATTGGTCGGTGTAGTCTTCTGCGTGTTGTTTGTGTGGATCTAATTTTTGACAGCCTAGAGAGAATTTATTGCTCTACTGTGTACGTGCGAGTTTTCATCTTATTGTTGTTCAATCATATTTGTTGTCGTCATCAATAGAGTTCATCATTTTACAAGGTAGTTTTGTTTTCGTGGTGTAAACATGGACCTCAAACCACTAGCTATTTCGGCTGCAACAATGATTAAACATTTTGACGGTACTGGCGACGTAGTCGCATGGTTGAAGAAGGCAGAACTTGTGGCCAAGCTGACGGGAGTGACTGAGCTGCATGCGTTTGTGCCACTATTTCTGGAAGGAGGAGCCTTGTCACTCTACCTCGAGCTCAATGAAGAGGCGCAGTCAAGGTACGATTTGATCAAAGCCAAACTGCGAGAAGCATTTTCCCCCAATCCAGTTGAATCATTTGCCATGCTGACGAAGAAGAAGTGGCAAGGTGAGCAAGTGGATGTGTACGCAAATGCGCTTAGACGACTCGCTGATTTGTGCGGTTTTGCCAGTCAGGGATTGGAGCTCTCGGTGAAGTTCGCGTTCATTAGTGGGTTTCCGGACCGAGTTTCGGCAGGACTACAGGAAGACGATATGCAGACAGTAACTATGAGTCGTCTGATCTCGAGGGCTCGTATATTGACACGGGCAGATGCTTCAGCTAGTTCTGGAACCATGTCGGCATGTGTAGCGGCTGGTGATGATTCAGCTGATGACACCGTCGCTGGAGCAGCTGCCATTCGACGTTCAGTCGAACGTCGTCGGAACGTCGACGGACGGTGCTTCAATTGCGGTCAGACAGGACATGATGCAGCAAAGTGCGCAAAGGGAAACGATGCAGGGGGAGCTTCAGCGCCAAAAAGCTCCCCCCTCTGTACAGTGGAGGCGCAACGCGGGGGTCTAATGAGTGCGAGAGTGTGAATATGTGGACGAACACTAACGGCTATGCTCGACACCGGGTGTTCAAAAAGTATTGTGTCTACAAAATGTGGCTTGACATTTATTAAGGAGCCAAAGCGTGTCGTCACAGTAGACGGAAGAGAAAATTTATGTTTAGGTACGTGTAAAACGTGCATCATGTTCAATGGTGAAAAATTGCATGCGCAAGTGCTTGTCCTACCGGAAGTAGTGAATGGGTTTGATGTAATTCTCGGCATGGACATCATTAATCAGTTTGAAAGGGTCACAATCACAAGACGTGGAGTGGAGTTCAGAAAGTTGCTAAGACAGCAGGGGAAAAACAGTAATGTTGACGCGTTTTCAAGCGTTATCGCTGTTAGCTGGACTGCAGTACATCCGAAGGAGGATGAAAACACCGAATGCTGCAAGATGAACATGTCTGATGAAATGTTGAAGTCTGAGTTCTTCGAAGACCAGTTCAGTGACCAAGATTTCTCAGCGAAATAGAATGGTAGTTATTGGAAAGTCGAGTGGTCTCTGAAGGAAACGTCACCTGTTTTGACCAAGTCAATTGGATTTTACGAACAAACGTTGAAAGGAGGATGTAGGGAGGAATTCGACAAAGAAGTGAAGCGCTGGATAAGCGAAGGAATATTGGTGCCGTGGTCACAACAAGTCAATAGAGGAGTATCACCATTGCTGGCGGTTGTGCAAACAACCAAAAACAAAACGCGTCCAGTGATTGACTTCAGGGAGCTGAACGAATATGTCAGCAGTCACACTGGTGATGATTGCATCGATGTTTGCGCGGAAAAGCTTCGGCGATGGCGACGAATCAGATGTGCGACGGTGCTGGTTGACTTGAAGTCAGCATATCTCCAAATACGAGTACATCTGAAGCTCTGGCAGTATAAACTGGTTAAGTATGGGGTTATAACATACTGCGTCACGCGATTGGTGTTCGGTCTCAGCTCAGCACCGCGAATCATGACCAGAATTTTGCGCAGAGTGCTGGAGAAGTCCAAAGTTATCCGTGAAGCAACCGATTCCTATATCGATGATATTGTGGTTGATACAACAAAAGTGAACCCGAATCGTGTGGTTGATCATTTGCGCAAGTATGGACTGATTGCCAAAGATCCGACTCCAATCGATGGCGGTGCAGTGCTCGGTCTGAGAGTGCAGATAAATGCAGCGGGCTTGCTGGAGTTTCGTCGGGGAAATTAGTTACCGCAGGTAGATCGTACACTGACTAAACGCCAACTGTTTTCTTTATGTGGGAAATTGCTGCGCCACTATCCCATTACCGGGTGGCTCAGACCGGCGTGCAGCTATGTCAAACGTCATTCATCCGATAGTGGCTGGGATGACACAGTCCGGGAGGACGTTCTACCTGTTACACACGACATGCTAGAACAAGTTAAAAGCCAGTGCAAGGAAAATGGTCGGTTTCAGAATCGAAATCTGGTGTTGTGTGGTGTGACGCCAGTAATCAGGCTATTGGAACAGTAATCGAAATCGACGGATTCGTAGTGGAAGATTTCTCGTGGCAACGTAAGAAAGATGACTTCACTCATATAAACGTCGCTGAGCTTGAAGCTGTATCCAGAGGGCTAAATCCTGCAATTAAGTGGGGATTAGAATGTATAGAAGTACGCACCGACTCCGCTACAGTTTTTGGTTGGCTGCGTGCCACACTATACGACGAGATCAGAGTGAAGACAAAAGGAGCTGCAGAAGTTCTTGTGAAACGACGACTGGGATTAGTCAAGGAGTTAATTGATGTATTGTGTATCGAAGTGAGATTGATTTTTGTTCCTACAGCAAGTTAGCGTTAAGCGTTAAACCGTTAAGCGAAACATGCGGCAAGGCGTTGGAAAGAGTGAAAGATCTCCACCGTAGGCATCATATGGGCGTTGACAGAACGTTATCTCTCGCTAAGCAAGTGGACCCTACTGTGACACGTGAACAGGTGAAACGTGTGGTGAAGAGCTATCTGGAGTGTCAGTCTATCGATCCTGCGCTGGTGACTCACGAGGCGGGCGAGCTGAACATGCCAATAGTCTGGACAAGATTGGCAGTCGATGTTACTCATTTCAGATATCGTTCATTTCTTTCTATTGTTGATTGCGGCCCTGGAAGGCTCGCGATATGGCGAGAGCTGCGTGCAGAGTCGGCAAATGAGATTTCAAATATCCTGAAACAAGTATTCTATGAGCGAGGGCCTGTTGAACAAGTGCAGATGGACAATGGAACGGTGTTCAAGTCAGAATTACTCAGGGAAACCCTCGATGGCTGGAAAATCAATACGTTTTTCCGAGCGGCTCATCGACCCAGCGGAAACGGTATTGTCCAACGGCATCGTCGTACGATAAAGAGGATAGCGGAGAGAGCTTCTCCCCGCTCGAGGCGGTATTTTGGTACAACATGGCGCCCAAATCGGATCGAATTGAAGACAAGGCGCCGCATCACAGCGTCTACACATATGCCTGGCGACATCCGGAGGTTTTCTCAGCCCACAATGACGACGGCGAGAAGAACTCGGGCATAGAAGTCGGCGATGAGGTGTGGGTAAAGCCACCTGGGGCAAGATGTACATCGCATTGGTCAAAAGGAAGAGTGGCCGGGATTCAGTCCTCAAACAATGTATCGGTGGATGGAGTACCGATCTACTAGATCTGCGGCTTGTGTATGATGAAGACAATAATCGGGATGACGCCGGTGGTCAAGACGTGGACAATCAGACTCCAGATGACTGTGCAGCAGGCACGAATGAAGTGCTCGAGACAACTGACACACATAATGGAGCCGAAGAGGACCGGAGTGAGCACATTCTTCGGAGATCTACCGGAGAGAGGAGACGTCCGCCGTGGATGAACGATTATTTCGTAGGTGATTGATTTATCTTGAGATCAAGGGGGAGTGTGGTATTGTTGGTCAGAAATTGAACGCTGTGCGAGGGAATAAATGGAGGTCTGAATGCGTTTGCTGAGTTGAGCGAGAGTGTAGGAGAGCGTGTGCGCTTGTGAGCGTAGACTTGTGTTTGTACCTGTGTATGTATGTGCGTCACTGTATTCATGCGTGTCATTCTACTTCGTGTTTGTATGTTTTTATGCAGCGTGTGCTGGTGTTAGCGGCTGATATGGAATGACGGCAGTGGTGTTGTAGTGCTCTTCGTGCGGTGTGTTTTTATGAGTGGACTGGTCGGTGTAGTCTTCTGCGTGTTGTTTGTGTGGATCTAATTTCTGCCAGCCTAGAGAGAATTTATTGCTCTACTGTGTACGTGTGAGTTTTCATCTTGCTGTTCAATCATATTTGTTGTCGTCATCAATAGAGTGCATCATTTTAAAAGGTAGTTTTTTTTCGTGGTGTAAACATGGACCTCAAACCACAGTTATTCTCTGTCTTATCGTGTGACTGAATACAGCGTTGTGCTACGTGTCAGTTTTCTAAGTGGCTCGTTGCTTCATGAGATCCAAGCAATAATTCGAACTTTAAGTGACGTTCTCCTATATTAACCATATATCCGGTACATTGTCAATATGCATGTCATGTGCAATATTGAATAAATTGCGGAAATCAACCGAGATATTGTGCAGAGTTTGAGATGTTCATGCACACCCACCTTGAGGGCGTCTGGCATCGCGAAGTAAATGGTCGCTCCGACTGCCAGCGGAGCGTAGATCTCGACCACCTGTGCTGCTATGTGGCTGAGAGGCATAAACGATACGATGACCTCGTCTTGGTCGCTTAGTCCGACGTAAGGCGCTCCAGTGATGGTAATCCATGTGAGAGAGTCGTGAGAGATCAAAACTCCCTTGGGCTCAGCCGTCGTTCCCGACTGCGTAAAATCGCAAATGTTCGGCAAGAACTCCTCAAAGAGACAATTGTTGTGGAAAATGAAGACTTGTCTCATTTACAAGTAGAGAATCAGAGTAAAAAGGTGACGGGTCGCTGGTCTAGATACACCACCGCCTCATATCATGCAATAATACCGACATAGGTGATACAAAATAATTAGTTAAATGATATGAGCTAGATTGAACCGCCGAATATGATTCCCCCGAGCTCGTACACACTAGCTTACTGACAAACATGCATGTGAGGCTGCCATTCTATCCTACACACACATACACACACACACATACACACACACACACACACACACACACACACACACACACACACACACACACACACACACACACACACACACAGCCACTAAAATGGTTGATAGCATGTGTAGTTTGTCGTATGAGGAAAGACTAAAAGTGCTTTGTTTACCATCTTTAGAACAACGTAGGCTAAGGGCGACTTTATAAATATTTTTAGACATAGAATATGTATGCAAAAGTTAGATAGGAATAATTTGTATAGTTTGGGATAATTCAGGCAATAGGGGTCCTGAAAAAAACTGAAAAGGACTAGATGTTTAATAGATGTTAAAAAGTATAGTTTCCCATATAGGTGTGTTGATGTCTGGAATCAGTTAGAGGAGATTATTGTAGGAACTAATAGCGTAGGAGCATTTAGAGAAAAACTGGATAGTGTGAAATACTGGGAATTTCAGGGAAGATAGGTTAGAGGGTGGGTAAGAGAGAGGACAGCACGAGCATAGCTCATCTCCTGTGCTAAACAAATAGCTGAATACAAATAGGTGAGTACAAATAGGTGAGTACAAATAGGTGAGTACAAATAGCTGAGTACAAATAGGTGAGTACACACACAGAGCGAGAGAAAGAGAGTGGGACAAGCAAACTCCTGAAATATTGATCATAATTGATGCGAGTTGTTACGTGATTGGCAACTTTGTGAAGTTTGTGTGTGAAGCGCGCCGCTTTGGGAGTCAACATGAGAGGGAGCTGAAGAATACACTGTTCGCACTTTCTGGTTGTCTGTTGTCTCCTTGATTAAGTATATACCACGTAACATGGTGGCAGTGGTGAGATCCTGATGATTGTAATTTTTGTGGATTGATTTTTCTACTGAAATTGAGTTTTTTTCATCAGTTGAGTCAGTTTTGTCCGCGTTGAATTCATCTCATGTTCGCAGCGTAGTGAACGTATTTCAACCTTGATACAGTTGAATTTTGGGATTTCATTTTGTGCATTTCTGATCGAATTTTGATTTGGAGTTGTGATCTGTCATAGAAACAGTATGGACAGTGTATCAAACAACAATTTGAGTCAAAGTGAGTCGGTGGTGAGGCACGCCGCGATTTCGGGTGTGAGGCCTCAAGAGAGATTCACGCCAGGAGACAACCCTGCTGAGAGCTGGAAGATTTTCCATCAGCGATGGTCCTCGTACTACGTACTTTCAGGTATGAGTACGCACCCAATGCAGGTGCAGGTGGCGATGTTTTTGAATTGCCTGTCTGACGACGCCCTGAGGACGTACAATGGATTTGGATTTGATACAGACGAGACTGAGTGCACGGTGAGTGAAATCATTGCTAAATTTCACAGTTTCTCAGTTGGAGAAGTCAATGTCACTTTCGAGCGATATATATTTCACGGGAGAGAGCAGAAAGAAGATGAAACTTTTGACAGTTTCCTTGCAGATCTCAGAGTGATGCTGAAAACGTGTGATTTCTGTGGAGATTGCGTTGATTCAGTACTAAGAGACCGAATAGTTCTTGGTGTTCGAGATAATCAGCTCCGAACGAGTCTGTTGAAAGTGCGTAACATAACACTGCATGCCTGTATTGATGAGTGCAGGGCATACGAGAATGCGACAGCGAAGACTCGGAAAATGTATCCAGAGACAGTGAACCGCGTGGCGAAAGGGTCACAAGGCAGCGTGGCGAGTGATACCCGACACACAGCCAGCTGCAATTTTTGCGGTAGAAGTCACCGTATGAACAAAGAGTCGTGTCCAGCCTACAAGAAGCAGTGCAGAAAATGTGGAAAGTTGAACCATTTTGCTAGCATGTGCCGAGCGGGGCAGAGAGCAGGCGGGAAGCACGCCAAGAGAGTAAACAACGTGGAAAGTAACTCATCAGATGCAGAATGTGTGAACGCTATGTCACGTGAGAACGTAGACCGAAAAGAGGTAAAGTGCCAGATGATCGTGAACAAAACGACGGTGAATTTTCAGATTGACACCGGGTCGAGTATCAATGTGCTGCCTGTCAGATACGTCAAGACAGACAAGATTGCACCAACGACAACTGTTCTGAAAACATGGGACGATGGACATGTGAATCCCATAGGCGTCACAAGAACGAACGTGCGAAACCCCAAGGATGGGAAGAAGTGGTCTGTGGAGTTTATTGTGTGCAAAGGAAACCGTACTCCACTGCTGGGCCTGAATGCAAGCGTTCAAATGGGACTTGTGAAAGTGCAGCAAGAGAATTTTGTTCGAGTGAATAAGGTGGAGATGTCAGGTTACAGTGACGTGATGAACGGCTCACTGGGAACACTGCCGGGTGTTCATCATCTGAAATTGAAAGCAGACGTCAAGCCAACAGTGATGCCGGACAGAAGAGTGCCTATATCTGTGCGACCACTGTTGAAGAATGAGTTGGACAGATTGACGCAACTAGGTGTAATTGTTCCAGTGACACAGCCCACTGACTGGGTGAGTCAGATGGTGTGTACCAAGAAAAAGGACGGGTCTGTACGAATCTGCATTGACCCAAGGGACCTGAATGAAGCACTGGTAAGAGAACGCTTCACGATGCCGGTCCTAGAAGAGACTCTTCATGAGATGTCAATGTCGAAAGTGTTCACAAAAGCAGATTTAGCCTCTGGCTACTGGCATGTTGTTCTCGATGAACAATCAAGCGTACTGACAACGTTTCAAACGTGTTGTGGGAGGTACCGATGGCTTCGGTTACCATTTGGATTGTCAGTAGCTGCTGAGATATTCCAGAAAAAACTCCTCGAATCGCTATCTGGACTGGATGGAGTAGTCTGCATCGCCGACGATGTGATCGTGCACGGCAAAGATACAGCGGAACATGATCCACGACTACAAGCGTTTATGCAGAGATGCCGCGAGAAAAAACTGCAGCTGAACCGAGAGAAAATGATTCTACGATCTGATCACATAACCTTTATGGGTCATGTGATTTCCAAAGACGGACTGCGAAGAGATCCAGAGAAAGTGAAGGCCATTTCAGAATATCTTGTTCCTGAGTCATTGCCTGAACTGAGAAGATTCCTCGGTATGGTGAATTATCTATCGAGATATTTGCCCCAGTGCTCTGACATAATTCATCCGATTGTAAACCTGACCAGAAAAGATGTTCCGTGGAACTGGTCAGATGTGCAACAAAAAGCATTTGAGACAATCAAGAATATGATTTTGAGTGATTCCTGTTTGACACTGTATGACCCTAGCGAGAAACTCGTGCTAGAAAACGATGCCAGCAGCTATGGTCTAGGAAGTGCTCTGCTGCAAGAAGGCAAACCAATTGCGTTTGCAAGTCGTGCAATGACAGCAGCGGAGAGAAACTACGCGCAGATCGAGAAGGAGTTGTTAGCGGTGAAATTCGGTCTCGAGAAATTTCATCACTACACCTTTGGACGTCCTGTGGTGGTTATTACCGACCACAAACCACTTGTCAGCATAACGAGCAAGCCGGTAAACTTGGCATCGAGACGTCTCTAGTCTATGCTGTTGGTGATCCAGAATTACGACGTGAAGCTGAACTATCGCCGTGGTGCTGACTTACCATTGGCGGATGCATTGTCTCGGGCACCCGATTCGACCGAGGAGACTACAGATGAAGAACATCTACACAACTTGAGCATCACACCGTTCAAGCCGGAGCGGTTGGCTGTTGTTCGAGATGCGACTAGTCAAGATGGCAGTCTTATGGCACTTCAACGAGTAGTTATGTCCGGTTGGCCAGATGAGAAGACATATGTTCCTGTTGAAGCACTGCCGTACTACCACTGCAGAGATGAAGTTGTAGCTCAAGATGGTATTTCACTCAGAGGTGATAGAGTGATCATACCTCAGTCGATGCGTCGAGAAATGATGCAAAGAGTGCATGCAGGTCATGGGGGTATAAACTCGTGTTTACGACGAGCGAGAGATGTGATTTTTTGGCCAGGAATGTCGAGTGATATCCGACAGTATGTGGAATCTTGTGACATATGTGCAAGTGATTCGGTGAGCAACCACAAAGAACCGTTGATATGTCATTCTGTACCTGGGCGAGCATGGGAGAAAGTTGCCACTGATTTGTTCACATTTAGAAGTCGAGAATACTTGGTTTCTGTTGATTATTACAGTCAGTATGCAGAGGTGGATTTCTTACCTGAGCCGACGTCGAAGAACGTTATCCACAAGCTGAAGCAGCATTTTGCTAGATATGGCATACCAGATGCCGTGGTGTCCGACAATGGCACGCAGTACACTAGCCGAATGTTCAAAGATTTTGCCAAAAAGTGGGACTTTGCTCACGTGACTTCGTCTCCGGGTAACTCACAGTCTAACGGAGTTGCCGAGGCAGCAGTGAAGGTTGTTAAACGCGTAATGACGAGATGTCATTCTGCGAATGAGGATCCATATATAGGACTGCTGAACTTGAGAAACACACCGCAAGAAGGAGTGAACCTGAGTCCAGCACAACGCCTACTGGGTCGTCGAACGAGGACTGTTGTTCCGACTCACCCGTCTCGTCTTGCCCCTCAAGTTATAAGTGGCGAGCAAGTGAAGCAGCAGGTCGAGACGAAGAAGCAGATCTGGGCTGAGCGCTACATTGGACGGCATCGGCTGCCGCCCATTTCAGTCGGTGAGCGAGTTCATGTTCAACCGATAGACGGAGGTATACAGTGGCAGCCGGCCGAGGTGACCGCCAAGACGTCATCGAGAGACTACGTGGTGCGGACTACGGAGGGCAGAACCTACCGTCGCAACCGCCGGTTCCTCCGAGCTACACCAGCCAGAGAGCCTGGTACT
This sequence comes from Sacculina carcini, assembly GCA_916048095.2. NCBI lineage: Eukaryota > Metazoa > Arthropoda > Thecostraca > Sacculinidae > Sacculina > Sacculina carcini. The sequence goes on along the minus strand of OU696591.1, from coordinate 5,036,191 downwards.
CCGGAGAAGACAACGTCGCCTGACAAGGACTCATCATCGCCAGAAAGACCGACAAATAAGCATGGTCGTGATAACGGCGTGGCGAAGGATGAACAGGCTGACAGTGACAGTCATGCCGTGTCGCCTGTGAAGACGCGGTGCGGCAGGGTAATCAAAATACCAGTGCGGTACCGTGATGATGTTTAACGACACACTAGTGTTCCAGATGCGTCGATGTATATACGTTGTTGCTTTTTGCTGTATAAGTGAGTTTTGAGTGTGGCAAGTGATGTGCGTTTTGTTTGTGTTTATATTGTTCTGTCGATCACTGTTCCTATTTAAAAACAGGGGAGATGTTACGTGATTGGCAACTTTGTGAAGTTTGTGTGTGAAGCGCGCCGCTTTGGGAGTCAACATGAGAGAGAGCTGAAGAATACACTGTTCGCACTTTCTGGTTGTCTGTTGTCTCCTTGATTAAGTATATACCACGTAACACGAGTCAAATCATTTTACAAGTCATGCTAAAAGTGTAACCCTTCAAGAAAAATATCACGCCTCAAGTTAAGCCCTGATTAAAATATATAACTGTCTGTTAAATGGTAATGAACTTCCTGCCAGCGACTATATTCATTTGAGGACACGTGCTATTCAGTGCTGGTGAAATAAACACACTTGGGCGAGTGTCTACATGAACATCACATTGGTATATAGTTTTCTTCATTAATTTACACTCTCACTTGTTGAAGACACAATAATAGCATTTTCTGAAAAGTACAACTTGTTAGCACAGTACATAATTATCGCCATTGATGGTTCAATGTGGCAACATAAATGGGAATACAGGTGAGTGATTGGCGCACCGTGTACACGATCGTAGCACAGTGATTGGACGCAAGACCAGCCAGACGTTGCTCGAGAACACCCTCCTCACATTCGGCAGCCTTGCTCATAAACTCCTTCCACTGGTCACAAAATTGGGTGACAAACAGACAGACAGACAGACAACATCAAGCAGATGAGTGAATATTAACAGAAAATTATACATTCAATAAGAGACAATAAGAAAAACGAAGGAAAAATATACAAATATAGAATAACTAAAACTCGAAAGATTGCGCTTCATTATTTTCCATCACGTGATTTTGTGATGGAGTATGATGATTGTCTATTTTGACGGCAATGCGGCGAGTGGATCACGTCATGTGACTTCACTCACCGACAACACTCCTTGTTGCTGGGGTTCTCCGCTGTACTGTACAATGGTGGTGAGGTTGGCGCAATTTTGGCGCACGTTGGACACTCTGCTACAATACCTGTCGTTCTCCACGATGGCAATCAGAACCCGCGTGTTGCTCAGGTAGAACTGGCACATGTTCTCCGTGGACGTGGTGTACATGCCGGTTGTGACGCCTCTGTCGGGTCATCATAGTTGAGTAAGTTAGTGAGTGAGGTCGCGAACATGTCAGAACACGTACAGAACACGGACGCCATACAAAACGTATCATCTATAGCAGGGGCTATTAACAGGGGGTGCAAGCCTGGTTTCTATGGGGTATGAGAAGTCCTATAATAATAAGAGGAAATATATGTTTCTCCTATGCTATACATTTTCCTAGAAGAAAACATTGTTTTTCAAAGAAATAGCTTAAGCTGTATGAGTGAATACTGACTAAAATATTTCGCTAGTTTGTAGTTTGTATTATTAGCTCAGTTTTTACTTTTGTGTATTTATTGAAAATCCAGGGGGTGCGAAAACTGACTGATCTGACAAGGTTGGGAGCCACTTATCATGGTTATTTGACACATCGCATTAAAATGTCGTTTGCAAAGCGCGTAGTGCCCTGTGCAAATGTAGCACGTGGAGATGTGGTGTCCTACCCTGCCATGATGGCTCCCATGTTGGCGATGAGATATTCGGGCGAGTTGAAGCCCATGAGAGCCACTCCGTCGAATGGCTGAAGACCGAGAGCGATGAACGCCCTGGCTGCCGTTCTGCTCTGCTCAAAATACTCACTGTACGTCCAGTCTATCCACCGACCTTCTCTTTTCACACACATAGCCTTGCGATTCGGCCATCTGCGTAACATTACAAATACTCTAGAATTACCTGTGTTTTTGCACATACAAACATCTCTCTCTTTCTGTGTTTTTGTGTTTGTCTTAAAATATATTGCTGTGTTGAAATGTGTATTTGTGTTTGCAAAACATTATTGACATATAATCGAGCAAGTTTTGTAAATTTGCGCGCAATTTCAATTCAGGATATATAAACTGGTTGTGTTCTTAGGAGCATTGAAAGACACCACACGCCTTACTTCTGAATCCTCAAGATAATCCGCCAAGTATCCACTACCGTACATTACCGCACAATCAAACATTGATGAAAAACAAACAAACAAATTTCCACCACATACTCTGCAAAACTTGATTATATTAAATATTATGCAAAAATATTATCTCATCTACGACTCATTCAGCTTTTCCAATATATTTTCCACGTCTAATTCTACCTTGATATTCTTCCGTAATTGATAAAAACTAGTCGATTTTAATTAAGCGTTTCTCACACTATTTCCAAGCTACCTCAACAACTCCTTACAACACTGCGAACATTAGAGGACAATTCAGAGCAGCAAAACAAGCATCCATCTTGTGCACGACGAGTTGGAGATGTCACACCTGCGTGTTGTGCTTGCGAGGAGGGCGGGAACAGTAACCGGAGCAGCAGACGAAGCTCCAGACTCTTTCATACGAATCTTGACCGGAGTGCTGACGTCACTGGTCACGTAGCCTTCTGCAGGTACAACCCGACTGTCAATATCGGGATTGTCTTCCTTCAGCTCGTCCGCTCCCATGTTCCAAGAGATGGTCACCTGAAAAAGGTGTAGGAAAAATATTATTATTATTTTTATTATAAACGTTTATTTGTATAGCGCACATTAAAACACACGCGCGAAAAGACAAATCTTGGTGCAAAAATATAAACAATTAAGTAAGACACGCCGCTTAGGGAAAACGAAACATGCTGACAATACACACACCGACAAGCACACACACACTAACACAAACACACACACACACACACGCACACAACCATACTCTTGCACACACACCGCAAAATTGAAACATGGCAGTAAGAAAGATAAAAATAAACAAAAAAACTGTATAGTAGTAAGTAAATATATCAAGCGAGACGGGTACGGTATGAAGGCTCAGGGCGAAGCGTAAGGAGTAAGAGAGTGAGAGTCATGATCAAAAGATTTATCAAAGAGATGATTGCGCAGAGAAGAGGAAAACGATTATAAGGATGTGGAGGAGATAACATGGGAGGGAAGAGAGTTGTACAAACGTGGAGCCGTAGAAAGGGAAGTATTTACTAGACCAGGTAGATTCATAACGTAGAAATAGACGAGCTATCGAAAGCAGAAGAAAAATTCGGCCGAAAATCATGGTGAATCAAACAGAGATATCAAGATGAGTACTGCTAATCTGATCAGTCTCATAGCGTCATCATTTTCAGCACTTCAAAGCATTTCACACAAAGCCTATACTTTGAGTATAATGTTTGTTACACAATGTGATGCTGCTGGAATTCCTGGAAGAACGGTAGAGCTCACTCTATCCATATATTGCATCACCATTATCTGGAAGAGAGTGTATATAAATGAATCTTGCTGGTAGGCAAAATCCTTCTCTTTCTTCGCACCACGCCTCTACAACTCGCTCCCCAATCACATCCATATTTCTTCTTCCTATGCTTCATTCACATCTTCCCTACGCAAATACCTATTCTCTTTATCATTTGAGCCTGTCACTCACTCTCTGACGCCTTACGCCAAACTAATCCTCTATTGTCTCATCCCTTTTGTGATATTATCTAAACTATCTCTTCGTTTTCATCGCTTACTTGCTTACCTTGTGTTACTATAGATGTCGCATATTTATTTTGATGCTGCGACCACGCCTCCCACTACCGTCGTGTCTCATTTTTGTGCTTGGCTCGCGTGTGTGTTAAATATATGCGCTATAATTATACGTTGTTCTTGAAGTTGTTGTTGTTGTTGCTGTTGTTATATTCTCAAGTTCACGGCAATTTCAGACAGGTGGCTCAAAGGATGGACTCAAAAGATGGACCATTTACATCGCAGAAAAAGGGCCGATAATACATCGTGCAGATACAATAAATCATCCATCCATTATCACGTATTGAGCTCAGTTGACAACCAAGGTGATATTTCATAAATGAATAAATAATGTAATTATAAAAAGAGTTTTGGCATTTTCATGACAATTGAATAATAGCATTTGCAAACTGTTTTCATAAAGCATTGCTGATTAATATAGTTTTTCATTATTATCAAATAAATATACATTTAATAGTTGAGAAGGTTGAAAATCGACTTTGTGATGCGCCACGTGCAACAGCGTCACGCAACACTTCGGGGAACCTGCCAGAAGCACACGCGCAGTGTCCTCTGCCCTTGCAGCGTTTTGTGTGCGGCATCATGTTACACAATCCTATACATCTGCATGTGCGGTGCAGCCTTGTAATATATGTCATATGTGCAATACACAGTCGGTCCAGAACACTATTCTTGCGCGTTTGTGCAGCTCAGTGGCGAGCCAAACGCTACAACTTATCAAAACACTTCCACACAACGGCAAATTACCTTCTGATTTCCACGGGTCAATGCAACTATTAAGCATGACATGAAAAATATGGCGACAAATAATTTTATTTATTCATTGGGCATTGTAGCACAAACCTAGTTATTTCAGCTGAGAAGTTGTGGAAATCGACAATTGTACGTTAGTCACATACTGCCTCCCCAAAAAAAGGTGATTTTGACATTTGAAAATTTGTCTGCGCTCCCTTGTTTTCTGAAAAAAAAAATTTCCGCTAAAGCTTCGATACGTTTGGCCTCTAAACATGCTGCCATTTCCCCTATCCTCAAAAAACCGGGTTTGGACTCATCTGCTCCCTGTAATTATCGCCCTATCTCTATCCTTACACTTGCTTCCAAACTTCTCGAATCCGCCATCCGCCTTCAATTTTCAACTTTCAAGTCATATTGTTTGAAAACCACTGAGTTAGCTGGGCCCAAATCGATTTTGCTCAATCTCTGAGAACTTCAGGCTTCGATAAATCAGGTTATAGAATATATGTTCTAAAGCAGTGGTTCATAAACTTATTTCTTTGATTCCTCATTTCTTAATGAGACAAATCTTCAATTTCCACAACAACGCTGATAAATTAAATAAATTCAGTTGTTACATCAAAGTAAATGTCAAGAGGTCATTAGAAACAAAAATATACGTATTTGAATTGAATTAAACACCCATTTGTCCTGTTCTGTCCGATCTCTTAGCTTTCCACTTAGCACGTCTCCTATTGCCCACAGGTCACGAACCACCGATCTAAAGGTATTCGAAGGGATATGACACTACATTACACTACTCCCGATTCACGGCAAAGTTCGCATATGAACGCATAGAACTTACCTGTCGTATGCACCGAATTCTCTTACACCCTATCCGTAACTGACTCCATTTGTGTTCTTCACAAACCGACACACACACACACACACACACACACACACACACACACACACACACACACACACACACACGAACACGTACATAGGCGCACACCCAAAAAATATTGCATGCAATGTACCGAGTACGCTGCATTAGACTATTTCCTTGATTTCCGGGAAATTTCAGCCGTATAGCGTAGGAATAATACAATGCATGTGTTCCACATACACATATATACACACACACATACATACACAAGCACACACAAACACACACACGTTTACACAAACACACAAGCACACAAGCACACACAAACACACATACACACAAATACACATAAACACAAACACACACAAGCACATACACACAAATACACACACACAAACACACACAAACACACACAAAAACACATACACACATACACACAAACACACATACACACAAGCGTAGAACGAAATGCTCAACTGAACTCAACGGCGTAGTCATGCCACTTGTATAGCGCAAGCAGTGGAAATAATTCTGTGTCCATCATGAACATTCAGCTATGATTTCGATTTACTGCTTTATGAGTTAAGGAGGTTTTAACAAAGTTTTTGAACGTAAGGGCGTGGGTTTGGTTTCAAGTTTTCAGGACACTGAATTCACTTTTGTTCACAATGCCATATCCCAAATATTTATATTATTCAAGTCTTATCACATCAAATTAACCAAATGTAAAATTAGTTTGTATATACTAGTCTTCGTTACCCTAAATAAATGTTATTCATCATTTTAAGTATGAAGTAGCCTATGACTAAGACAAGTATTGGTTTTATCTTTGAAAACTGTTCATAGAGATATCAACTGATCAGATAAGCCTGTGGCGTGTCATGCATATTTTATTCATTGTATAAATGTGTGTATATTTAAATGTGTATGCGTGCGCGTATGCGTTTATATGTATGTGCCGCACGTGTTTGTATGTTTGTGTGGCATGCCTTCTAGAATGTTCGGTGTAGGTTAGGTGACGTGTGTCTGCGTACAACCAGCAAACACGCTTGTTGCATGTGTATACGTGTGCGTATGTGTCTCTATGTATGTGCCGCATGTGTATGTATGCTTGTGTGGCAGGCGTTCTAGAATATTCCATGTAGGCTAGGTGTTGTGTGTGTGCGTGTTAGCTTGCGAAAATAGTTCAGCCAATCACAGTAGCCTACGTGCTGGCGTGATCACACAGCTACCAATCGGGTGGTTACATTTGTCTTTTACTATTGCCTGGCCAATTGTGTTCCAATGTTCATACGCGGTCGGGTCGATGCACACGCACGGCCAAGTTTATTTAAGTCCCGTCGCCTTGGTGCGCGGGCAGTTGGACTGGGACTTTGGCAATAGCTTGACTGACAGGGCTACTCTCTGTGTCTCGCTCGCCTTGTGTCAGTTCGACCCGAGCATCGTCCGACACATTGTGTTGGACAACGTGCTCGTTGCGATTGCCGCGCATTGGCCTAGGATATTACCTGTATTACTTGTAACGGTGCAGTAGCTGTTTCAGTGGAGGACTCGCTACACCACTGTTACGGAATTCTGTGCCGCGGCCTTCGTGCCGAGGTTTTGCTGGTCTCCGGCCTTTGATATTTATTGCGCGATTATTATCTGTATTATTTGTAACGGTGCAGTAGCTGTTTCAGTGGAGGACTCGCTACACCACTGTTACGGAATTTTGTGCCGCGGCCTTCGTGCCGAGGTTTTGCTCGTCTCCGGCCTTGTGATATTCTTTGTACTATTGTTACTGTGTATTTATAATATATGATGTGCTACACCGCTCTTTGTTATGTGCGCGCTCTGAACGAGCTTCGCGTAACAAGCCTCACTTGAATTAGATTACCTCAAGAGCGTAGATTTGTGTTGAGGCTCGGGGGATGACAGCCATCATGCATTAGTGTTCAAAGTTGACTCAGTTTGTCAATTGCATGAGACCCTTAACTATTTTATGCCTAGTGAATCACAACACACATACCTCAATGAAAAGTATATTGCATGAAAATGCATACACACACATTTGTCGTGTATATTGTTACTTTTTTGCTATGCTGATTTTGATGACCCAATATACCCAATGAACTGAATTCAGCAGAATTTTCGGGGGGTATAATTGCATATTCACACCCTCGGTCAATTTTTAGGGGGTATATATTATACCCCCCAGGATCAACGCCCATGCACTTGAAGCGCCCTGATACTTGCCTACTGACTGCACCCCTGTCAGCGGAAGTAATTAAATTTGGTGCACAGCGAGAAGTGAGGCGTATATTCACTTTTATAAGCATGCATTCTCTCATCAAATCCACCCCGTTCAGGCATAAACTCTGCTGAACACACTCCCTCCATCAATGACACAAACACACACCCACACACAAGCACACACATATATACACACAAATGCACGCGCTTGCTGTACTAGCGGTACACATTGCAAACATCACACGTTGCAAACGCATTGCAATTATTTTCAAGGGACTGACCGCAACAAAAGTCCTAAGTCTTCTTGAGTCCCTTAGGAAATCCTCACCATTAACATTTCGAGTGTAGTTCCTCATGTTCGCTCAGTCGCCAAGTCGCCGCTTTTTCCTTAGCCCCCTCGCTGGAAAGATCCTGGCGCCGCCACTGGAGAGGATGCATTAGCACGGAGCGAATATTTCTGCGAAGTTTGTCAACGTCGGTGAATGCTTTCAACATTTGCAGATCCGGTTGCAATGTTTCATCAGCTCGGCGCGGCTAATTGAACCGACACCGCTGACGACAGGTTGATTCCGGTGCGCCATTTCATCCCATCCGCCAACCAAATTGCCAATCCCCGTGTGACGTAAGCGATGCGGTCTGTTTCAGCAGACTGGCGAACTGGCCAACTTGTCCGACCAGTGAAACATCGAGCAAGAAAACTAGTTAAAGTTTGTGGAGCACAAGCAATGAGATGAGAACCTTGAAAGTTTAACTCAAACTATGCTTCGAGATAATTTCATACCAAATTATAACTTTAATACAATCTAAATTAAAAAATATTATTGTTCAATAGTATAACATTTATAATTTCAAACCAATTATATTATCAATATTTCACAATTCTTACAAATTCAATAAAATATGAGTGTTGAAGACTTTAACGATATAAAAATGGCTAGAAATTAATGAAAAAACGAATTTTCTGCATGATATGAACAGAGTTAGGTATTTTCATACACTTCCCACTGACCTGAACGAAAATAACACAAAATCATTCACATAATGCATATGTAGAACTTTTCCCAGGCAAGAAGTACAATTGGACCTATGAGATACTGTTCTGTTCTCTTGTAAGATCCGCTGAATCAATACCAGCCAAAACTACACATATTTGCAGAGTTTCATTCTCCAGCTATTTAATACTAATGTATATTTGCAACATTTGTTCCGGAATGTTGCAATGTTGACGCCGGCGACTGGCGGCTTTTTTGCACAAATCACATCAACATCTCTGCATCGTCGCAACATCTCGATGCAATCCGGCGTGCAAATTCTGTTGAGGTCACATTCTTTGTCTCAACATTGGCTCAAGCGGAAAATCATGCAGAAACCAGTAAATGGCTTGCCTACACAATAACACACACTGACACACACGTACTGATACACACACGCTGACACACACTATGGGCGTGTTTCATTATCAATGCTGAAGCGCTAGGAAGCGCTAGGAAGCCCTTCACAGTGTTACATTATCAATGCTGAAGGTGGAATGAAGTACTTCACTGCGCTTCACTCGGAAGGCTTGAAGCAGAGGCATTAGGCAATCATTGCGCTTTAGCGACATTCTCTTCCCGTGTGCTGTTTGTTTTGGAATTGAATAGAGGAATAGAATATATTTGTTGAGGACTGTATAATATATAATATATTTTCTGTGAGCATTTTGTTCGCCATAGCGGACGGCTTAAAGTATTTGTGTGGTATTTGTGTAAATCCGACAATGCTGAGATTAGCGCAGCTCCATATGGAATTAATGAATCCATGAACTAAAATTCAGCAAATCAACAGAAAACAATTGCAAATGATGAAAATGAAGCAAAACAAATTATTTGGACCAGAAAGTTTGTGGGTTTATTCGCACTCAGTTGTTCAAAATAGTCAAACAAGCGTCATTGATGTATCACTTCACAAAGTGTTTCATTATCCGTTCACTTCCATCAACTTCCTTCAGCACTTACGTTAGTGATAATGAAACACGAACTAAAACACACACTGACACTTACACACACTGGCACACACATACACACACTGACATACACACACACTGACACACCCACCCACTAGCACATACATACACACTGACGCACAAAGACACACACTGAGACATACACACACTGACAAATACACACACTGACACACATACACACTCACATACACACACACACAGAAAAAGACACACACACACCCTAACACACATCAGATAGGCGCTGGCAAACGCACGTCTGATAAGTAGGGTATTCAATCTTACGTGAAATCAGTCATACATTCACATACACACTACATTACATTTGTTACGTTATATTACATTTACATTAAAATACAGCAGGTAGACATAGCGTCGTAGACCTAGGGCAATGGTTCTTAATATTTTTCAGTGTTGCAGCACCCTTTTTAAATCAGCACTCAGTTCTCGCACCCCCGGATTCTTGATAGCTACATTAAAAAGCACAATATACAAACGACGTAATAGCAAAACGTTCATGTTCAATATGCACTCGGACGGTTTAATGCTCCTTTAAGAAGATACTATTTTTTTCCCAGATAAAATATGAAGCAAGGGCAAGACACATATTTATTTTAATTTTTCACACAAGTCATCGCACCTCACACACACACACATACACACACACACACACACACACCTATATATACCTACTCCGCACAGGCCTATCACAAAGAATATACAACACAATTGGTAAAATCTATACCTGGACCAATCGACTTCTGTTAGGAAGACGTGTGACCTTAAAATAGACTAACTAACTAACTAACGCATACACATATACACACACACATACAGACACACACAGACACACACATACATACAGACACACACAGACACACAGACACACACAGACACACACACACACATGCACATACAAATACACGCACATACATACAGACACACACAGACACACACACAGACACACACAGACACACAGGCAGTAGGAGAGTCTTTCAATCTGTTAGCAGACAGTGGTCATCGAAGTAGTCCGTAGTACGGACTCCGTACACACGAGTTTGAGAGCCACGCTGAACGAACAACGAGGATATTACGCATACATTGCGACATAATCATACGCCTCAACAGGCAGAAATACGCGGAACACCTTACACACACACACACACACACACACACCATAACCACACTTGGAGTGGTCACAGGACAACATTGAAAGAAGCATCTTGAGGTGGAGCCTAAGGAAGCAATGGATATGCGAATTGGACAATGAATGTGAATACACGGCTAGGATCGAATGGGATCACCACAGAACACAAGACGATATATAAAACAAACCTGTATATATTGTTCTATATATACATTGATGCATATGTTGTACTGTATTGTTCTCCTCTGGAGTAGTGGAACTGAAAGAGTCGTCAAGAATAATTGATATATATCTATAAATATAGAAGCAAAATATATTAAGTAGCACCAATAACAGGACATATTGACTTATGTTAGGAAGTCGTGTGCCCTTGAAAACCAACCAACACACACAAACACACACACACACGCTCACAAACTCAAGTAGGTGTCATTCAAAGGCTACAAGCTCGTAGTGTCAGGACCCGGAAATCGAGATGAAATTCCTGAAATTCATCCGACCTCAGCATCCGTCCGATTGTATCTCCGTCAAAGCCAGTGAATGTGTGTGTGTGTGTGTATGTATGTGTATATGTGTGTGTATGTGTGTGTGTGTGTGTGTGTGTGTGTGTGTGTGTGTGTGTGTGTGTGTGTGTGTGTGTGTATGTATGTGTATATGTGTATGTATTGTATGTGTGTGTATGTGTGTGTGTGTATGTGTGTGTGTGTGTGTGTGTGTGTGTGTATGTGAGCAACGCCATGCCATGCCAAAGCATATTACCGTAAAAAGCGATGTTGAGCCTGTGTGATGTGAATGCATGCGGGTGTTATCTCAAGTGCAAAAAAGTGCACAGCTGCACAAGGCCATGGTCAGATGAGACGAACAACGAGGGACCGCTGGTCTCCACCAGTGGTTTCCAACCTTGCTCAGCTGGTTAGCCAATTTAGCATGCCACATTGACTCACAAGCGCATAACGCCGATTTAAATGGGCCGAAACACGTGCTTAAATCAAGATAATTTTTGACTAATATAAATATAAATCGTTCCAAACTTTTATGTCGCAACACGCAGGAACAACTCATCTTCCTGTTGTTATGTTTTTAAGTTTAAATAATCAATATTAGACAGATAATATTACCACTGAAATTGCTCGTTTTCTAGTCGATCTAAATTTTCCAACACATGCAGGTTATTTTGCTGATAACTCATAGAGTATTTATTGAATTATCGATTTCATTGGCGATTCTATTTCATTGACATGCTACACCTTTGACAACATATTGTCACCACTGATTGATCACCACCACATATTGTCACATATAAGGCTAAACTAAATCACTTTTTGTGTCTCCCTTCCATTACTAAGAGGTAATGGAAGGGTCAATCTCGCACCTAAGAAGTGCGAGACTGACATTTTGTCGTCGTGTCGGATTTGTCGTTTCGTTCTTCGCCATCAGCTGTGCTGTATTGTATATAAACTCCTACACAAATCTTCTCCCTCGTACTTGCTCTCACTTCTCACCTTCTCTGATCATCCTTTCAGCCGCCGTCCTACACCTCTTGTTTGTCCTGCCGGCGACCGCTTATCTAATTGGTCCGCGAAGTCTTTCTACATCTCTGCCCCCGATTATACAATTCTCTTCCTCCTCATATCCTTCGGCATAACTCACAATCTTCCATTTCTCCTGCGCTGCGCCTGTACCTGCTTTACCGTCCATCACCGCTCACATCCGCTCATCCTTTCAGGCTGCATTGATTTTCCACTTCTGTTTATATCTCCATATTCTCGCCATGTCAGTGGTGGCGCCAGGATTTTTCTGATGGGCGGCTGAGGGGACGGCGAGCTAAGGAAAAAGTTGCGGGGGCTTGACGAAGCATGAAGAGCTACACTCGAACGCTGACTACATGGTATTTAATAAGGAACTGGGGCACACAGATTCAGTCCTCGAACTTGAAACAAAATTACAGGTCTTCATTTACAGTGGTAAGAAATTGTAATGTTTATGACTATGATTTGGGGGGTGGGCTTGGCATATTTTTGGGGGTTAATTTATAATAATAATTTACTCAGTCCTTCTATTAGTTCACAATTATAAACTATTAGGTTTGAGCGTGGAATATCCAGCACAGACGCTGACTTGTTCCAAAAAGTCTTCAAGCCGTTCAGGACACCAACACAGGCCAGCTTAGTAACGCCACAAAAAAATTTCAAGCGTTGTGGTGTAAACTGTGAACGCCTATGTTGTCTGTTATTGGAACTATGAACGCCTATGCCATTCGTAAACGTGCAGTGTGCAATTGCAGTGTCGCTAGTGATCGTTCATCTTGCATGTTCTGGTTGCATGTGTGTGTGTGTGTGTGTGTGTGTGTGTGTGTGTGTGTGTGTTTGTGTTCAGCGGAATTGGTTGTGTGAGCGTTGTTCTCGGTTAGTTACTGTATAAAGCCAACGTTCGTGAGACAGTGTATTGGTTACCTCACGCGTATAGCTGATTTCTTTGAAATTTTGATTGGCAAATCAAGCTTCGTGCCAGCTGTTGCCAAATAAACTGAGCGGATGTTGCAACATGCAATATGCCACGATGAAAGGAGGAAAAATGCAATGAACGCGTAGATAACACTGGAATTTCAGCACGTGCTGGCTAGCGAAGTCAGTTTCCGCCATTTAATGAAGGAAAATGAAGCATGTCTTTTGTAATGCTGGAATGTTTTGCTTAGTTCATACAGGAGCCTTAAATTATCTTTACAATCCATGTCTTCATCCATGTCTATTTGAGTATCTACATTGTACTCACTTTGTAGTTGATTGTAATTTTCTGACCGTTCTAATCAACAAACTTGTAGGTCAGACTCGGCTTGGTAGTATTATCAGAAACATGGAGGTCAATTACATGATTCAATAATCACAATAATATGTGATACTGACACTCAATGTATTGAGACATGTCTAGCTCATTTCCAATCATAACTCTCTGTATTCTCGCAACGACGCCATTTGATCGTCCTGTGTTTATTGAAGTCGTATCGCATATGATAGTTTTAATGTTTGACCAAACATCATATTCATGAATCACAGTTAATCAGTGCATTCTTCTTCAGTGCAAATCTTCTGTGCATCTCTTATATAATTTGAAGATCTACCGCCGCACCATGCAACACCCAGTCTAATATTTCCAGCTGCACTTTTAAGACAATGTACTTGATGTTCCTGGTTCAGTAATGTTTTCCATCCAAGTGAAGACAATAATATTTCTCTCTTGCTTCTAATGCAATTTATTTCACATTTTTTCTGCGTTTCTAATGCTTGCTCGATATATTCCTGGTTATGTAGATGTTGTAAGAAGCACATCTTCTTCTTCAATACTTGCACTAAATTGAGATAAACTGTTGGTAGACAAATTCGGGTGGCTCATCAAATTGTGGCCTGGTATGTGGCTAATGACTGTTTTCTTGTGACTGGTACTGGTTATGGCTCATTAGAACCATCCTCTGTTCCAAGTATTGGGGTGCCCCTTAAACACCGTTCATCATTATCATCATACCCCTGAAACCTAAACTGTCAGCAATATATTAATCACACTGCTACAATAAAAAAAAATTCGTGATTAGAAGTTTAATATCACAAAATACACGAAAATTATTTATATTATGCTATATCGGTAGTTATAATTCGGTGGGGAGACTTTTTTACCAAAATCCCCAGAAATTGTGATTTTCATAACTATGGTATGCCTGTGGGTGTGTATGAATGTGTATGTGTGTACGTGTATGTGTGTCAGAGACTGTGATAAATCTGCACTTCCGCCGAATGTATGCGTGTGTGTATGTGTGTATGCCCCTATGAATATTTCTACATGTATGTGTGTCCGTTTGTTCAATGCCACATTGTAATAGTGTACTGCCTGCGCATCTGAGACACATTGTGTAGATATTGCGCAACATAAATGTCTAAATATATTAAATGGAAATAATATACATATATACATATATATATATATATATGTGTGTGTGTGTGTGTGTGTGTGTGTGTGTGTGTGTGTGTGTGTGTGTATGTGTGTGTGTATGTGAATTAGTTGCACATCAATTTTGGCGTGTGGTTTTCAACCGAGACGCAATCAAAGGACGACTTAGCAGCACCATCATAGAAAGTTGGTCAATGTTGATCTCACGCACACACACTGACACACACACACACACACTGACACACACACACACACAGACGGACAGACAGACAGACAGACAGCAGTGTCGATATAAGAGCTTGTCCACACATTCCTCAATCATTGCCTATGCAGAGATAGTAGGTGTCAGAGCATTATTCAACCAAATGCGTGTGTGTTGAGTGAAGGCACGTCTGAGTGTGCGTGTGTGTGTGTGTGTGTGAGTGTGTTTAGAGAGGTTTCTCAAGAAATATCTGCTATTGAACTGGGCCAGGAGGAAGCGATTTCTTGCAGGACAAGACAGAGGGACAAAGGAAAGGTTTCGGCCTAGACGTCGTGCTGAGTTAAGATCTCCTGCGTCGCATTCGTATCAGCATGCAGGTTTGTCAGCCGACAGAAATGTGTAAAATGAATTAAATATGATTATTCACTACTGGCGAATTTAGCTGAAAATTGACCCGATTAAGATGCTGATTCTGCTAAAGGGATGACTAATATGAGATGATTATGATGTTGAAGTGACTAATAAACTAAGGATGCTGAAATTATTTATTGATACTTGATTTTGTCTGCATATATATATATATATATATATATATATATGTTTTTTTGTTTTCTTATGTTTCTGTTTTATTTATCTGCTCATTAAAAATGTTTTCACTATATACTCAAAAAGTATTCAAATCGCAAGTACTGGATTGCCAGAGGTCACGTGATGACACAGCCGAATTAAGACTTTCAACGCATTTGACAGGCTTATGAAAATTAGCGAAGTGCAATATTGCATATTGCACAATTATTGCAATATTGCATATTGCATAATTATTGCATTATTGCATATTGAATGTTGCAAAATTAGCATATTGCAAATTAGCAGTATAATACTTATTACTATAAGAATCAATAATTAAGCTGGAATAGGAAGAGTGCTGAACACAATAAATTGCATGCTTGTGATCCACATACACCTTGATTATCAACAGACACAAATAAAAAGCAGCATTAGTCAGAAGAAAAGATAATCAGAGAAAATACAGCACATTAGAGAAGATAATTAGGGAAAAGACATTAGGAATCTATAAAAAACACTGAAAATGAAATGACGTAAAGAGGAACACAAACTGCCCACATACACACAAACGCATACACACAATATACAATATTTAATCATCAACAATAATGATCAAATGAATAAATGAACGAATCAGCGCAAATTTCGATAGCTATATTTTCCTCCCAAGTAATACTAACAACATTTGTCGTAATTCAGCTATCATTTTGCAACTGAGCGAGTGCTGTTTGTTTGATGCAATGCAAAATATTCTCCGATGCGAAATATCATCTGTTGCAAAATATTCTATCTCTCTTCCTGTCTGTTGTTTTCGTCGAAGTATGCGTGTATGTCTTAGGGCGTGTTTCATTATCAATGCTGAAGCGCTAGGAAGCGCTAGGAAGCGCTTCACAGTGTTACATTATCAATGCTGAAGGTGGAGTGAAGTACTTCACTGCGCTTCACTCGGAAGGCTTGAAGCAGAAGGCATTAGGCAATCATTGCGCTTTAGCGACATTCCCTTTCCCGTGTGCTGTTTGTCTTGGAATTGAATAGAGAAGTAGAATATATTTGTTTAGGACTATATAATATAGAATATATTTTCTGTGAGCATTTTGTTCGCCATAGCGGACGGCTTAAAGTATTTGTGTGGTATTTGTGTAAATCCGACAATGCTGAGATTAGCGCAGCTCCATATGGAAGTAATGAATCCATGAACTAAAATTCAGCAAATCAACAGAAAGCAAACGCAAATGATGAAAATGAAGCAAAACAAATTATTTGGACCAGAAAGTTTGTGGGATTATTCGCACTCAGCTGTTCAAAATAGTCAAACAAGCGGCATTGATGTATCACTTCACAAAGTGTTTCATTATCCGTTCACTTCCATCAAATTCCTTCAGCACTTACGTTAGTGATAATGAAACACACCCTTAGTATTCGTGTGTGTCACTGCCCACGCACGCATTGGCGACGCCAGGATTTTTCCGAAGGCTGGGGCTGACGGGTCCTAAGGAAAAAGTTGTAGGGGCTTGGCGAAACACTGACTACATAATATTATAATAAGAGACTAGGGCACACTGATTCAGTCCTCGAAGTTGAACCATACTTGAAGCACATTCTATATAGAACGAAACGAGGTGAATACCATAGGATAGAACATATAATGACACATTGACACACATGCAAACGTCATTACAGTAACAAATACTTAATTACTGTAAGACAAATAAGATTACTGTAGGACAATAGTTTGATTTACAGTGGTAAGAAATTGTAATGTCCATGATTATGTTTTGGGGGGGGGGCTTAGGGGGGCTTGGCATATTTTGGGGGATCAAGGCACCCCCAAGCCCCCCCTCCCTGGCATCGCCACTGCACACACGCATGGCTGTCGAAACTGTTTGAAACGCTTGGGTAGAACAAACGTTCCCTAGAGCAGTGGTTCCCAACCTTTTTGTGACCGAGTACCACGAGGAGGTCGGGTACAGTGGCCGCATATCACTTGACTCCAGAGGAACTCAGTTCGATCAGATATCACTTTATTTACATAATTGTACCAGTAGAATACACAAATCAACTGAAAATAAAACAACTCAATGCGACTGGACTGTATCTGCTTCTTATCTACCAGCTGGTCAATGAGGGACATGATTTTGCTCACAGCACCTCAGAAATCATGTCCTGGTGTCATTGCTCGTGGATACAAAGTGTTCGCGCACCACCTGGAAGGTCCTCGCGTACCACAGGCTGGGAACAGAGGCATCTTCACTGCTTTGAATCAATTACCATCAATAAAGGACCTTGACATTTTTCTCGCGGGACAACCGAAGTTACTTTACGGTGGATTGTATGTGTGTGTGTGTATGTATATGTGTGTATGTACATGTATATATGTATGTGTGTGTGTCTGTGTGTTTATAGCCAACATGCGACAGTCAAAATCAGTGGTCCCAGCTAGAAATAGCAGCATGATATGTATGTGTGTGCTGGCATGCGTACTGCGAAACTCCAGTTATTTGAGATCAATCTACTGTAGCTTCATTTGCTGGTTCAGGTTTTGTTGTGGTCATATGTTTTCACCTAGTATGCGAACTGAAGTGAAACTCTGGCTTGATACAACAGAACAGAGCAAGTATTGGCCGCATGAGAGGTGCCCGGATGCGGGACGTTTTGATGAGACATCGTCTTGCAAGACCTCGCCCACTTGCCGTCTAGGATATTGCTCAATATCCTAGAAAAATGCCGCTCCAAATGCTCGAGTGCAGCAAGAGTGAATTTGGAAATCGCCTCCAAACACACACACACACACACACGCACACGAACACACAAACACGTACACAATCACTAAGAGTTGTCCCGACCGGTATTGGAGCAATGGACACCGTCTAAATTTAGTCTGTCGTAATGATGTCACGCATAAGATCTTGGAGCGGCAATATTTAGCACCCTCACACACACACACACATGCATATACACACACGCACACACTCGTACATACACACAGACAGACAGAAAGACAAGGGGGTTCTCTGCACGTATTTCGGGAGAACCGGATCTGAGGTGTGTCGTTGCACAAGTGGTTGAGAGCGTGTCAGTGGCTTGATGAAAGATGTTGATGTAGGTGGATTAGACCACGCAGGACAAGCGGCGCGTGTTTACACGCAACACTTTCTCCTCAGCAATGTTGTCTCTCTCTGTGTGTGTGTGTGTATGCGGATGGGTAGGTGTGTGTGTGTGTGCGTTTCCGGAGACGCGTCCGGAAAGCGTTCTCGTCTGACCAGTGCTGGTATGCCGGCACAGGGAGAAGTATTCACAGCACAGATTGCAAAATGAGACGGACTCGGTTGTCACTGTGCTGCTGCCTTGCATGGTGAATTAATCTTCAGTTGAGCACAACACCAATAGGTCACCCGAACATAATGTTGCGCAATGCACGCCGCCTAAGCAGATATCTCTCGACAACAGAATCACCTTGTGGATCTTGCTGCCGGAATTGCTCGGTGCTTTCACATTTGCGAGCCACCACTGAGCTTGTGGCTGGTCGTTGCCCATTGAATTCCGCCAAAAGCACACGCGGTATATTGAGGAAAATAGCTTCGATGATGTTGACGTCCACTTCGTAGCTGAGTAGCCAAAATGCAGGCTTTTTTGCACGAGATATGTATGTGTATGTATGTGTATGGGTGTGTGAGAGTCGACCTGCTTTATCGTGTGAGCGTTAAGCTGGTATTGCCAATGCTGTTCTCTCCATTACCGCAGTGGTCAAAACAAAGTTTCAACAGACATGCAGAAAGAAGCCCGCCTCTGACCCAGTTCAAGGACGGCTGAGGCTGAGGCTGAGGCTGAGGCTGAGGCATTTTTGTGAATTCCTCGACATGAGGCACCCGTCACGTACAAGCACGCAACACGAATGGCGCCAATTCGCGCACGTGCGCGGGTCAAACAATTCACACACTGAATTCGCACCTCGACTCATATATCACCCTCGGACACATGATTCTTAATACAAACAATCGTTCGGGCTTGCGATGCATTGCGACCTTGAATGGAACGACATTAGCACGTTGAGTCTAAATCTACATATGTCAAGGACACGACATTTTTTCATCTCAGCGATATAAACACGTGTGAACATCGAATGGCAGGATAACTTTTCAACCAACTATTTTATTGAATCATATTTATTAAGCTATTTATCATATCATAGTTTATTGAATCATATCTATTGTTGTTGCTGTTTATTGAATCGTATATTTATTTATTGTTGGTTGATTCTTATTGAATCATATTTATTGTTCTTAATTGTTATTTATTACTTACTTATTAATATTTATTCTTATTTATTGATGGTTGCCATTTACTGAATCACATATTTATTGTTGATTGTTATTATTTATTGAGGTACGTGGGCGGAGTGACATTATGGAGTGTTATCGGATGATGGTTTATTATTTATTGTTATTTATATATAATTTTCTTTTCCAACTCTCTTTCTGGATTTTTTTATTTTCGAACTCTCTTTATCTCTAAATCTTTTGGGCGCTTCCGGTACATGGGGCCACCTTAGGGTGGTAATAATGATTGCTCTCTTCCCATGCTACTGGATTTGCCTGTAATTAATAATAATAATAACTAAAATCCGGTGGCTAAAATTCAATGATTTTTCATTGTCCTATGAATGTTAAATTGTAAATTTCTCTATTAGTATTTGTAAAAGCAGACATAATGAACAAAAACAAGATGTATTAAAAGACGGGCGCGCGGGGGCATTGCAGCCCCACGCGCGCCCACAAGACACCGCACATCGACACACCCTCCACGACGCTCACACACCGACTCCCAGAAAACATGACGCCACCACGTGGCACGCGCAGTCAGCAAACCGGACAAACCACCATTCAAACGCACGCTCATATACACATACAGCACCTTCACTCACGCTCATACAAAATAGTCATTCATACACAATATCCAGTACTAATCTATCACAGTATTATTATTGAAATCACAATGCTAATACTGCAAATAATATTAGATGAAGCGGATCACAACTGATCAGCCAAATTTCTTAGTTTTACACCACAAATGGAGCTTGAAAAACAAGATTCAAAAATGTGCCCTTGAAACATCACCGACTGACATCACATCTCACAAATTCACCAACTGTCTCTTTCCGAAGCGCGCGTGTGTTCTAGTACGAAATCTACATTTTTCACCGATACCTAGATAAATGGAAGTATCAAAGTATGTTGACAGATAAACAGACAGACAGACAGACAGACAGACTGACAGTCAGACAGACATGTGTACTATGTATGTTGTAGATGTTCTTTTTTCTATTTGTTTTTTCTATCTTCTTATAGTGTGAAGGTGTTTATGTTATTTATATTTTGTTTATTAATGGCACGCAAAAATTTACCACCGCGACTTATGCTGTTTTTCCACATTGATTGGTATATTGCGAATGTGTGTGTGTGTGTGTGTGTTTGCGCCAAAATATCATATATTACCACTGGCCAAAGTTGAAGTTGTTATATCTCATTTTGAGCTTGCAAGCGTACAATGATGTAGAAGTTCTGAGTTGTTACCTGGAAGTGTTCTGTGCCATCAGATGCACACCTGGCTGATACTGACCGCTGCCGTGGCGGTTGGTGTGTTCGGAGACGGGGTCCACCACGAGGCCGGCTCCCACCACTCTCACGGAACTCACGAGAGCCAACACCAGGGCGCCCACGAGCACGGTTCTGCACAGACACATCACTCGTCGGGCCATTATCCCGCTTACCAAGGACACAGCAGCTACGGGGGAGGATCGCAAGGCGGATTCCATTTCAGCACCGGACACAATCTGCATGGATCACTCCACGCCGGCCAGCATTCCAATAGCGGAGCGCACACAGGCCAGACGCACGAGGGCCATAATCACGGCAACGTCGTTATAAACACGGGCAAGTACCCGCCCTATCAAGGCCACAGCAGCTACGGTGGATCGGCGAGTAAGGAGACTTGGCAACAAGCTGGAGGACAAGCAGGTTACGGAGCTGGGTATGACTACGGAGGCAGATATAATTTCAAAGGCAAGCCATTTGTAGGCTTGGACTTGTCTGGTGGCATTGGACAAGGTTTCGGTAAATTTGGAAACCTGATCGGCAACTTTGGTTCCGGAATCGGTGGGAAAATTCAAGGCATAACCTCGGGAATAAACGGCCAGCTGCGCAGCATTAAAAAGGGACTGCGTGGATACGCTGCCAGCTTGAATGTCTTCAAGCCTCGAGTTCGTTATGTACCACTCTACTTTCCTAAAATTGAGTTCAAGTCCAACGCTGGCTTTCCACAGTGGGGTAATATCAAGAGCCCAGGTTCGTCGCTTTCATATAGTTCGTCCAATGAAATTGGAGGCGGTATAGACGGTTCTCTAAACTTGGGAGGATCCCTGAACGTCAGGCCAGAGTTCGGATATAGCATAAGTGGAACAGGGAAGTATCCTCCACGGGAACCGCACAGTCATTATGGACCGCCAAAACAAAGACCCACAGTCGCTCCGACAAGGCCAACAGTAAAACCAACATATTTGCCTCCAAGGCCCAATCCAAGTTATGGGCCTCCTAGAAGACCTCGACCCAGCCGCCGACCTCCTCCAAGGCCAAAACCAAGCTATGGACCGCCTTCACGACCGAAGCCCAGCTATGGACCTCCTGCAAGACCAAAGCCAAGCTACGGCCCTCCTCTAAAACCACAACCTAGTTATGGGCCTCCTCTAAAACCACAACCTAGTTACGGACCTCCTCAAAGACCACAACCTAGTTACGGACCTCCTCTAAGACCACAACCTAGTTATGGGCCTCCTCTAAAACCACAACCTAGTTATGGGCCTCCTCTAAAACCACAACCTAGTTACGGACCTCCTCAAAGACCACAACCTAGTTACGGACCTCCTCTAAAACCACAACCTAGTTATGGGCCTCCTCTAAAACCACAACCTAGTTATGGGCCTCCCCTAAAACCACAACCTAGTTACGGACCTCCTCAACGACCAAGACCCAGTTATGGACCCCCACGGAAACCGCAGCTCAACTACGGACCACCGCTGGTTCCTGATAACACCTATGAATCGAATCAAGCTACTTCGAGCAACTACAACGTTCAAGGAAACCTACAATTCATCGCCCCAAGGTGAAACAGAACACTCGCATTTCAATGTATCTCAAACGCATTGAATTGTAACCAATCACTTGGGTATAGGCCGAAAATGTAAAAGCACACAAAAAGACTGTCGCAACACACAAACAATTCTGCCGAACAAAATTAATATGTATTAGAAGACAGGCGAGCGTGGGACAGCGGTGTCCCACACGCACCTACAAGACCAAACCACTCGTAAGCACGCCTTACAAAGTTCAGCACACACGCGCACACACATGCACACATACACAATCACACGCATACACATACACACACGTGAACACTGCCTGTACAACCAGTGCTGCGCAAACAGACACGCACACATTCACAAACAACATCTACCGCTCGCGCAAGGATCACAGTCACACAAGCACGCACACACTTTCACTCGCGTTAACATACACACTTGCATACGCAAACATCATAGCCCAAACACGCACACACACACTGATAGCTCAGCAATATACCACAAAGACAAATAAGATTCGTAGTGACCAGTGATTGTCAGTGTTAATTATAAAGGTTCTATTAACTCCCAGCAATAATACGAATAAGCGTTCAAGTGACACCTTATCGGTGCTCTGTCCAACAAATCCGCATCGATTAGTGAAAGGAAATTTTGAACCCGATGTCAGCCCTACTACTAATCATTTAGTAGACATCACTGGTAAATAAATAGCAAAGCTTATGCAACCAAAACAAATGTACAAATAAATGCATTAAAAGATGAATTTCATATGACGAGACTGACTTTTTGTTGACAGGGAGAAGCCTGAAGGAGGGGTGCCGCTCGTGGAGTCGGGACGGGCCGTTTCCGTGGCCAACTCTCACAATCACTACAACGGCCAACACAACCACCAAACAGTGACGCCTACTCCGCAACTGGCCAGGTCACAGCCACTGCAGAACGAAAGTCCAAACAACGGCGGAGTGTATGAACGACCAAGCGGCGACATCCAAAGGCAGGCCGCAGCAAAGTCGGACGGTGAAGCGAGGCCGAATCACGTGGCCATCACCATTGACGACGCCGTTCAACTTCCACTCAACTAGTCCGTCATCATGAGCGCAACATTCGAGATAGAGGGCCGTCTGTCAATCCACCGCTATCATTATTCGTTAATATGCGATGTTTTCCAACTTTGCTGTCGTTGCGAACTCGCAGAGATCGCAGAAACGTGTTGTCACCTCCAAAAGAAGCAGACACATACACACAAACAAAGATAGAAGAATGAATGCGAAAACAACATGTATCGAATGTACGATGAATCGTGGAAACATATGCCTGATATATCAGCCGACTGCCACGCGATTCAAAATGTATTATCAACGAATTTTATGTAACAATTTTTTATTACTGAATCAATGCCATATATATACATACATATACATTGAAAGCGTACACTCTGCTTATATAATGGCATTATGGTCATATATATTGCGCTGGTAACAAAAAATAAACATCTTTATACTAGCCAATCGAGTAGAATCGACTGTATACAGATATGACAACTGTATACAGTATGCCTGCGGATCACTTAGGAGCAAAATACTGTTCACTTCAACACGATGGTAAAGGCATTAGCAAGTCCATGTGTGGATATAGCTGAAAAGACGAACCACTTATGATAGTACATGTTACTAGCCACCTAATCCAGTGGCTCTCAAACGTGGATGTTGTGATTCTTTTGGGGGTCATAGGACCGAACTTAAAAAATGGCTGGCCACCATGTTTTCTCACTATCCACGAAGGATACATGACAATCCATGTGTATATGGGGCCATAAGGACTCGCATTGTGTCGAAGAGGGTCATAACAGGAAAAAGGTTGAGAGCCTCTGGCCTAATCGGAGAACAAAACTATTGTCAATCGACCTTGCCTTCATTCAGCTGTTAGACCCTCAAGCCATGCAAAAATGTGTCAAGCCCACACAAAAAATCCAGACCATGCATATTTCGAGTGTAGTTTCTTATATTTCGTCAGGCCCCCGCATTTTTTTCTTATCCCCCAGCAGAAAAATCCTGGCGTCGCCAGTGAGCTTAGGTATGACGATAAACTGTTATTCAGCTGCGTTTGTGCCGCCCCCTATAACCGGGGCGGACCATTAGATGTGCTTCTAGCAAAGGGTGAACTATAAATAACAGCACATGGTAATCATTACAATATAGCAGCTCAAATTTTATCAAAATATTATACCTTTGTGCAATTTCAAGCTACCACTTTAAAAAAACATGTGTATATCGGATGGACCAAATTCTCATTTGAATGACTACTTTGCACGTAATTAGCTTTCCCAGCCCCCTCTATATTGCGTCATCACATTTACTCAAAAACGTGGTACGAATTATGCAAGCTCGAAATATCCCAGGAGAAACGACATAAGCGGATCAAAAAAGGTCAATGCGACCATCACCCAACTGAACCATAGACATCAAGCCTCACAGCCTAGCGAACTGGTTTCATTGATGAGAAATATAAAAGAACGCAGCCAAATTCACCAACAGAGGACCACAACACGTAATGTCACGTGACAATGAAAGCCACCAATCAAATGTCACCACATGTCATGTCGCCTCACACAGCAGCCAATCAACGGCACGTTTATCATGACGTCATCAGACGTCATAAATACATGCAGTGATACATAGCGCACCAGTTTCACGTTGATACATTGATGTGAGCAATTTTTCAACCAAAAAATTGCAAATGGAGCTAATTTTTGGGAGCAAACAAAATCACAGAGGTAGACTAAATTTGAAGTGAGGAATGGGTGTGCAAAATCTGCTTACTATGTGATAATTACGTGAAGAAATAATACTTGCATTATTCGTTCTTAATTCCAACATTCTTAACCTTCATTACAACGAGCTTGAATATTTGCTAAATATTTGCGAAAAATAGCCAGCAAACAGAGTGGAAAACACTGTTAAACTAGTACCAATAGATCACAAGCGGTTGCATAAACTATATTCATCGATGCGATGATGAAAACATCAAATAAATCAATTTGATTCAACAGCAGCATCACAACAAATAACAAAAACAGCAGTTCCCATCCAGAATCTCGGTCCTTAATCGTCAGAAGCACGTCCATCATCTAGATCCTGTGACTAGCGCTCGAAACCAGGTGCAGTATCAAGTGCGGACCCAACACACGCAGCATCCCTGCCAACTCTTTCTCCCTGACCCAAACAACAACCACTGTCAGAA
Source organism: Sacculina carcini (assembly GCA_916048095.2). Lineage (NCBI taxonomy): Eukaryota > Metazoa > Arthropoda > Thecostraca > Sacculinidae > Sacculina > Sacculina carcini. Next base: position 5,010,228 of record OU696591.1, on the reverse strand, counting down.
GACTCCCCGGCAATCTTATCGGTCACCGAGTTTGACTGCTGCACTGCACACAACACAGCTTGATTGTCCGGGTGCGCTGTGCGTACGTGTTTCCACAGCGTGGCGGCGCGCAGTGCGGTGAAGGCGCACTGTCGGCACGAGTGCACCACGTGCGACGCCACGTGCGGATGTTGTCGACGCACGTGGCGCTTGTACGTGCCGGCCTGAATGCACGAATAGTCGCACAGCGCACACCTGTACGGCCGTTCGCCCGAGTGTCGCATGCGATGCCGACGCATCGTGTTGTGATCGGGCGTGACGAACGCACAATGATCGCACGTCAGTTGCTGTGCGTCGACTAGACCGGCAGAATGACGCCGTCTCACATGCAGCGCCAACGAAGAGCGTCCGGCAAAAGTAGCACCGCACTCGGCACACAACTGGCGCTCCGGCGGCTTCGACTTGCGATATCTTGCGTCGGACATGCCGTGTTTCAAGACGACTGCGCCGCTCGTGTCCGAGCCCTCACAATCCTGCTGACCGACAAGCAGCTGTTGTTGCTGTGAATGCTTGCTATGCACCCGCGCCGTGTGATTGGCCAGTTGTTTGGCGTTCTTGAAGCGGCGTGCGCACTGCCGACACACGTGCGAGCGCTGTTGGCCGTGTGTCGGCAGATGTTGTCGCACCAGACGGCTGTAGCTGGTCGTGCGGTAGTCGCACACATGACACCGGTACAGTCCAGCGTCGATGCCGTGTTCGCGCCACAAATGCAACGTCAACGACAGCCAGCCGCCGGTGCTGACACACGGCCGCTCACCGCCGTCCACACACAGACAGCACACAAACCGAGCGTCGCTCCTACCAGCACCCGCAGCCGACGTCTTCTCGCTAGCGTCACCACTTGCCTGGTTGCTATTGTCGCAGGTGGCGTGGCAGCGCTCGTGCAGCCGCATCAGCGCCGGGTCGTTGAGTCGCACGCCGCAACCGTCGTGTCGACACGCCAGCAGCCCGCAGGCACGCAACTCGGCCGTACTCGGTCGTCGAGGCAGCGCGCTGAGTCCCAGCGACCGCGAACCGGCAGGACGACCGCGCCGCTTCGGCCGCAGCATCGCCGCCGCAACCGCTGAAGAAGCCGGCATGTGCGGCGAAATCGGCAATTTGCCAGTGGAATTCGACGATGTTGCCGAAGAAAGTGACGTTGTGATGCTGGTTGAATTGGACAGTGTGTCAGCCGATGTTGGTTTGGCCGGAGCGACGCTAAGTCCACTGAGCAGTGTCATACGTCCGTGACAGTCGCGCACACAGTAGGCGAGCGGAACCGGCACCTTTGATGTTGTTGTTGTTGTTGATGATGTCAGTTGCTGGGCGTGATGCTCGCTGAGGTGTTTCAGCAGCGCGCGCTCGCTGGCCACGTGGCCGCACAGCCGACAACTGAACGCCCGCACGGGAACCAGCAGACTACGCAGACTGTCATCCCCACAAGATGATGTTGATGATGATGATGATGATGAGGTTGACACTGGGTCAACATGGACGACAGCAGACGTTGTGGTGGAGGAACAGACGGACGTGGTAGTGATGTATGGTGAGTGACACGAGTGTGCAGCTGTAGTTACTGCTGATGTTGTCGGCGGTGATAGGCATGTTGTACGCGGGCTTGTTGAGACAGCTGATGGAGCCGCCGGTGGTTCAGCAGCTGGTGCTGACTCCCTCGGCTCGCCAGCCGTAATCACGCAAAACACAGACGACTGCAGACCGGTGGCACTGCGACTGGTGACGTCACCAATGACGTCACTGGTCGCCGCGCCGATGACGTCACTGGCTTCAGTGGCCGCCTCACTGATGGCTGGGGTATTGGCGACATTGATCACATCACTGGTGGACCCCAGCTCAACGTCGACCACTATGACGTCATCGCTTGCCCCGGTGACGTCACGCAGGCGCTCATTGTGGCCACTTGAACAGTGAGTGGGCAGTGAATAGGAGCAGTTTTGCTCGGCCGCACACCCCGTCAGCGAAACACACACCTGCACACACACACACATTTGAATTTGAAATGCATTTCCATGTGCGTGATCATATTGATGATTACTTGTATTGATCGCAAGATTCATCGATCAACAGTTGGTTATTGAGAAATGTGTGGAATCAGAGAAAAACGATACGGACCACTGTCATAGCGAGAACGTCATATGGCGAACAATTTGCGTGCTCGCATTCCTGGAGTACCTGCAGCACAGTCTATGAAAGATGCGGCCGACTCACCTGTTCGACGCCCGTACACTCGTCCAGACGGCTTGAGAAAGACATTGGATATAGGAACGACAAGACGGCGAGACAGCGACACCACGAGATGCCAGTCACACGCACACCGGTTGAGTCACGTCACACCTCTGAGACACCGCAGGCGCCACCGTAAAATAAACTAAAAGACAAAAACATCCCAGATTCAGTCAGCACGTCTCAAATAATAATGATAAAATCGCTCGACTCGATTGTAATCTGCACTGTTGGAGAAAGGTGCCGAGAATCTCAGTGGCATAGACGCTGAATTCACGTGCCTGAGGATCGCGGTTCAAATCCTAGTCGGACTGTTTCAGCTTCAAAACTTGTATAAACATTATCAATGTAATGTACTTGTTGGCTTAGACCTCACCGGTCTAGAAGCGTTAACAAATGCATTCCTCAAACCTACTGGGAATAATTTGTGATGTAAAGTATAGCGACACTGGAAAATTATTTTAACTAAAAAAACCGAAGTACATCTCAAATATTTCTGTCGTTTAAAAACGGGGCAATACTCACTCAGTGAACATTGTTACCTCCGCACCAATACTTCAACAGTAAACATTTCCTGATCAATTATTTAACATAGGCCGCTAAAAACTTGAGCTCATCGACCACCCAAGGCACATCAATAACCTATCTCCTCATCGTGATTGAGGGAATCCGTGAAAAAACAAATCAAGAATATACGGCGTCAGGCAAGCGATAAACTTACACTAGGTTAGTATGTAACAATGATTAGAAACATTACGAGCAAATCGAAATGTGTTCGCTTCCAGCTTCCTGCATTAAAACGAGTCAATGGAATATCTATAAAAATCTGAATATAGAAAATTTGAACGATCAAGAATTCAATATATATAAAAAATGTTCACAACTTTGAAAAAGTCTACTAACCAACACACCATGCCCTAAAAACAGAACCAACAAAAATACACTACGGTCATAAGCATACCACATGCGTCAGATTTGCAGAAAACAGTGAATCAGTAGTGCTGCCAAGCAGCCAATTAGAGGACGTTTATATTATATATAGTCATTTGGGGCAAATGGCGATTTGGTTATTTTGGGGGTAAAAAATGATTTTGACCTTAGGAGAGTTGAAATCGCTATGTACGAGAAATGAGTGGATAAACTATTAGATCATTCGTTTGCGGTCATTTCAGTGTATGAATCGTCTTTCTACGTTAAAAAATGAATGTGTGACACAATTTCTCCCAAAACCTTTCAAAACATGTTGCACAAAACATTTGCAATGTTTCAGAAAATTTGTCATAATTCACCACATGGACAAATTTTGGGGGCAATTCGCGATCGCTTCAAGAAACTGGGGCAATTGGCTATAGCTATCTCTTCCATAGCATTTATATGCAAGTATTAAAGACACCACATCATTCTGAAAGTGGGGCATATTACGATCGGTGTGGGGGTAATTGACGATCAGTGTAGCGATCGTCAATTGCCCCACACCGATCGTAATATGCCCCATCCCCGATTTCTATTTACCCCTATAGCGATCGTCAATTGCCCCGTGGTGCACCACGTGCGACGACGTCTTGCATTACTTCGAGGAAATGTACTTCGCGAAGCCCGCCAGGAGCCATAGTCGACTAGAATACCGCGGCGGTCATGCAAACAACTTCACTTGGCTTGCATAGAGACTGTCCTACACTCCAGAGGACGTGGTGCGACCCCCTCACAAAAAAGAGGAGAGTCATTCCCATGAGCTGTAATAACTGATTAGAATTCCCACCAAAAGATTGCAGAGATGAACAAGTCTAAGACAAGACTTCGCAAGTAGGGAGCTTCTACTCAAACTGAGAAGTCTAGCAAGGAATAACCAAAGAAAAAGGCAAAAGTGAGAAAGAGAAAGTCGAAAGGGGATGATGAGGACTCGGAATCAACAGTGTCGCAATAACTGAAGCAAATACATCCAGTGAGTTATCTCTGGAAGACCTGCTGAGAGATGGCATTGAAACCATGCTATAACGGAAGAAAACACTTCTTTTCGTAGAGTGTATTATGTATCAGCCTTAAGGCCAGGCTAAGTAAGCTAGCATTGTAATGTGAGCTAGTTCATCTTTGTTTTTCGTTTGAATATATTTAGTTGATAATTTCTCTCTTTATCTATCATCTAGAATGCCAAATTACCTTCAAATTAACGAATTACGGATCGATCGTTAATTACCCTACGAAAATCGTCATTTACCCCACTGGGGTAAATGACGATCGCACCACTAAATTCGATCTGTATTTGAAAAAACAAAATTTTCAAAAGCTTTCAATACGGGGATTGAAGCACAGTGTACCAACACACTATGTGGTACTTAGTATGTTTTGCTATCGTCATTAGTATAAGCTCTGGTTAGATGTTAATGAAAACGATCGTCATTTGCCCCGAATGACTATATGTTTATATTATAGATGTGTATATTATAATAATTGTTTATATATTAATTGAAGTTACTTATATCATTATTTAATGATCCTAATCTACGAATCTGAACTAGCTTTAACATTAAAAATCGATTTTGCAAAATTATATTTTCGATCATGCTGAACGCAATTAATTCCGAACATTTGTTTTTATCTGCTGAAAATTATCTTCAAATCTCTGCATCAGCAAAAACAATCATCAGCAAAAACGACCTGTTGAAAATATATATTGATTTACAGTCAAATTAGATTACTACACGTACCTTGATGAACTCGTGTGACATGAATTATTTTCGTACGGTTCTGCGCAGAATAGGCATATTTCCGTCATTTTCCGTATCGAGTGATACGCAATGTCGCTTATGGTACATTGCGTATCTTCGCTTGTGGTGAAATACCTTCGCTTCGCAAAATACCTTTGCTTGTGGTCAGAGCCGTTGCGAGGACTTATGAGGCCCCCCCGAAGGCAGCACTTGGGGCCCCTCCCGAAGGAAGTACTTGGGGCCCCCCGAAGGTAATACTTGGGGCCCCCATTATAAATAAACCATCAAATAATGAAAATATTCATTATACATAATCACGTAATACAAGCTCAGGTGAAAACATATGAGCAAAAAAGGTAAAGGCTATACATAATATGATAAAATTTTATGTCATACGTGAAGCAACGGGGCTCCTCAACACTCGCCCCCCCCCCCGGCCGGGGGGTACGGGGGCGGTTGCTACGGCTCTGCTTGTGGTAAACCTTGAGTGGTAACATTGCTACGAGATACAAACACATCGAATAAAATTGACAAACACACGTACACACACACACACACATACACACACACACTGACATACACACACGCACACACACGCACACACACACAAAAGCACAGTTATACTGATGATCGCACGCTCATTCTAGTTATAATAATAATTATAATTATAATTATTATAAATTTCAGCACTTTTGTCACTACAAGTTTATGGCCGCATTATAAAAATGGTTACATTTCTTAAAGATAAATCACTTTGTTGCGTAAAATATTTGCATATTATGCCAAAATTTAAATTGTGTTTAGATTATTAATATCAAATAATACACTGCTTTGCTAATAATACATGTGTCAATGTGAGCTCACTTACCCTTCGAACTATCTTTCTCTCTACATCTTTTGGGTGGTAATAGTGCACTTGCACTCTACTGAAACTGTTTGTAATTAATAATGATCATACTAACAAGAATATCTATATAATGGGAAACTTTCTCGCCTTATTGTGTTCACACCTAACTTGTCATGTGAAGATTCTCGAAGGCTGAGTCTTTCTACCATGGAAAATCTATTCATGAGAGAATTCATTAAAAGTCATTAAAAGACTCATTAAAACCACAATGACGCAGTTGTTTTTAACCTTATTGGACCTAGTGAACTCCACACCACTTCCATACATGCATTCATCGAACATCTACTGTTTGATGTACTACAAGAATAATCACAAAACTCAAGAATGATCAAGACAGTAAAAAGTAGGTTAAAACTGGGCCTTGACACTAATCCACTAAACCTCTGGGGTTCAATCAAAACCACGTTAAGAACCACTGTATTGAACGTGTTTAGGAATATTAAAAAAAGGAGTTTAAGTGAGTAGATTCTATAGATTACAGTTATATTTATTGTTTTGAGTTTTGTTACACAAATTAAGTTCAAAATATTTGTCTTCGTTATTCAACATCATGTGGATCAAGGATTGGCCTCCACAATCAAACGCCAGCTCATGTAAGAGCCACAACACGACCTTCATAGTCCAACACTACGGAGAACTGAACACAAACGAAGATGTTCAATGTATTTCATGTTATGTAGCGTGTATACGTTTTATGTAGCGTTTTGCGTTTTTGTATGTAGCTCGTAGCTGTGTATTTGAATGTGTGCGTATTTGCAGTGTGTGTGTGTGTGTGTGTCTGTGGGTGTTTGTGTATGTGTGAACTCCTTTGTGAATGTTTGGACTTGTGTGGTTGCCTGTCTGTCCTTCTATATTTTTTCTAATTGAGTTCTGGGGGTTTTGCTCGGGTTGTGCTTGAGCTGCTAACTAAACTGATTTTTTCTCAAATTATCTACATCTTCTGGTCAGCTTCCGGTACCACCGCAGGTTGGTAATAGTGCACTTGCACTCTTCCTCCATGCTACTGGATTTGCCTGTAATTAATATTAAAATAATGATAAAAGCTTACAAATATTACTTTTGATGGTTCTGTAAGCTCACAGCTTCTGATTGGTGACATTTATCGAAATTTCTCCTGATAATATAACGATTAGATATCTGAATTGTTTTCCTTCGTATCATCATCGGATGTGTATGCTTGTGTGTGTGTGTAAGTGTGTGTGTTCATATGGTGTAACCGGAGAGCCTATTTAGTAGGACGTAATGACAATTTCAGTGAATGTGATCATTTTTGCCAGGTTTTTTACTCAAAGGGTCCATAAGAGACTAATGCTGTTCTAATGTTGATGTGCCCGAGTGGCGGACGTCTGGAGAGGCTGGCAGAGCTGTGATCGGCTTGTATATTTGAATGGCAGCGTCACAACACAACTCCCAACAATCCACGCGTCATCCGATATGCACAGTTATCCATCTATTCAGCTCCACTCTCAAGGCACTATTGATCTCTTGTATAGGGCAAGTGTTGGACGCACCCCTCTCAACAGCCCCGACCCTATCCGACGCGTATGATTGGCTGGCCGCAGATAACAAGGGGCGGAGCCTACTGAAAAGTGGGCGGGTCTTCACGCCTGTCACATGCGAGTCATCAAAGAGAGCTCGCGCGTATCACAACAGTCAATGGCTTCGTGCGTCCGCGTGTGGTGCGTTTGAGTGCCTGCCGTGAGGTGCCTGCCGTGAAAAGCGCGTGCGTGTGTGTGTGTGTGTGTGTGTGTTATGGCCACTTCTCTATCAGCCATGCTTCCCTACGAGTCAGCCGGTATCTACGAGCAAAAACAGAAGTTCACATTTCGAGTGCCGCGAGTGGTGGCCGACCAGCGAGCCAAGTTCGACCAGGACGAATGGTTCAAGAAAATCACCCGCTCCTCAGAGGTTCGTGCAAATCAACAACCAATCCTCGTTCTCCAATCTTGGCCGCATCTTAATTCGATTGGCAATCAGTGGCGGATATAGAGTGCAATTTTTGGAGGGGCTGAACTAATTTTGGTCAGCTTAATTTTGTCAATTTAGTGAATCTCTTGGCTGTGAGGAGTTGATGAAAACATTTTGGGATCCTATGGATCCATCAGTCGCATTGCCATCAATGTAAGTGGTTCAATTCAAAACACAGAATAAATGAGTTTATACTCATCAAGCTCTGAAAACTGAAATAAAATTGTGTATTTAATCAATCTTCATGTAGACTTGTGGGGAATTCCCAACTGGTGAGAAACGAAGGGGTTGCCAAGTGGCGTCGAAAAGAAGGACAAATGTGTGTTTAATTCAATTCAAATTCGTTTATTTTTGTTTCTGATGAGCTCTAATGACATTTACTTTGATGTAACAACTGAATTTATTGAATATATCAGCGCTGTGTTGTGTGGAAAAGCCATTGATAAAAGTTCATTATAAATTTGAATATTCAATCAATTCATGTTTTTATATCAATGATGCAACATTTCCAGTTGAAAAACTCCGCTGTTGCACCGTCCACGATTTGTAAAATAACAAATAACTGCAAAAATAGACGACTTTATCCAGCTGGTATAATTCCAGTTGCAATTGGGAGTTGCGCTTTTTCACGAGGAGCGAAAATTTATCTGCCTTTCTTATAATAATTTTCATGTTTCGTGTTAGAATGTCAGTGCTTACTGTAGTGACATACTCAAAGACGTAGATCCTGGAGGGTATATACACCCCCGACAACTTGGCTGGGGGAATGAATAAGCAAATATACCCCGCGAGAATTCTGCTGAGTATAATTCATTGGGTATATACTTTTCATTGAGATGTGTGTGTTGTAATTGACTGGGCATAAAATAGTTGAGGGTCTCGTGCAATTGACCCAAACTGAGTCAACTTTGAACACTAATGCATGATGGCTGTCATCCCCCCGAGCCTCGACACAAATATACCATCAATCTATGATCACATTTCCAGTATTGAACGTCAAATTCGTTCGCTAAAATTTTCATATACATCTTTTCAAACCAGCAGCATCTTATTATTACTCTAATTAATTACACTTTTATTATTAATAATTGAAACCTTTTTTTGCCTGTTAGTGGTTCCAGTTGTAGCCACCGGGTTCCAGTGCTACCAAGTTCTATTAAATACTAATTAACTCACAAATTACGACGATAAATGCTATTGGACAAGGATGTACTGTAGTGACATCATGCCTAATGGGCAAATATTGGGTATTTTTCTGACAGATACACTTGGCCTATACTCCCAATCATTAAACCCATATATATATAGTGGATGTCAACAAGCTCCTAATTCTTACGTACTTTACGAACTTTATTACAATTCACAGGCCCCCGCATACCAACGGTTGTAAACCACTGAATTGAATCAAATTCTTATCTGGATTTAAATATGAATTTATGCAACAGCACGAGTCAATGTTGATGATGCACCTCTTCTTGAAATAATCCACTTCCACACGCACCTGAATTTGGTATGACTCATACGACTGACTACATACACACACACACACTATGGTGTGATTTTCCATTGAATGACGACATACACACACACAGACACACACACGTCATAACTTATTCTCGGTAATATGAAGCTTTTACTCAAGCATGTATAAACACACACTGATTAGTATGCGCACGTGTGTGTGTGTTTGTGTGTGTGTCTGGGTGTGTGTCTGTGTGTGTGTGTGTGTGTGTGTGTGTGTGTGTGTGTGTGTGTGTGTGTGTGTGTGTTTGTGTGTGTGTATCTGGGTGTGTGTCTGTGTGTGTATGTGTGTGTGTGTGTGTGTGTGTGTGTGAAATACATATCTACCTAATGTTATGTAAATCGCTGATTCATAGCACTTTCAAAAATGATATTAAGTAATTTAGTAGGTACAACCCCGAGCTGTATGTGAATAATAGTGATTATACGCTTACAATTAATTAAAAAAGTAATAAAAATATAAACTACCCTGCAGTTGCTTACAGTATTTACGCGTGTATAAGAAATGAGGAAATCTTTAATTTTTCAGTGAAATTTCTGGATTAAAAGTTTGTTTTAGTGATAAATACCTTTATTCATACTGGAAATAATCAAATTCCACATTACTCTCATCAGAAATGTCATAATGAAATACAAATGCCTACCAATGGATGAAAATAGATGTCTTGGTTAGAAAACAAATTAATTTTAAATTATATATATGCCTTTATTAAATGTTTCCTCAGATGTCATTACATTCTGGTGCTGGAAAAAACCCACTCCCATGTATAAGAAAGCGGCTATATTTACAGTGAAATTTCAGACCTCATATACACCATAAAAAACGGTACATTCCCAAAAAAATTACCAATACAATACAATAAAAATGCTTGTGTAAATTATATATGTAGATGTGACAATACGTGTCTATAGTATGTCTATATAGACGTGTCTATAGTTACATACACAAACACAAACACACACACACACACACACACAATGATTCTTATGGATGATGTAGAAGTCTTGTCGTATAATCTGATGTGATTGTTGATGCATGTAGTTGTAGTCCGCTCTTCACTCTCTACTGCAACTGCTCCTATGCTCTTCCTCTTGTGCCCATGTCACTGAGTTAAGCGTACAAAGCCAGCAACGTGTCTCAACTCAAACACACACACACACACACACACACACACACACTCAAAACGTTATTCTTGCAACGTCGTGGTTTGCATTGTGCATTCATGTTTGCTTGTGTGTGTGTGTGTGTGTGTGTGTGTGTGTGTGTGTGTGTGTGTGTGTGTGTGTGTGTGTGTGTGTGTGTGCGAGGTTATTCTTACACACTGTTGCACACACACACACACATACACACACATGTATGTACTTTGTTTCTACGCGCATACATGTATGTTTGTGTGTGTGTGCGCAAGTGTGCAACAGTGAGACACACACACACACACACACACACACGTTGACTCGGACACGGAGTTGAGAAAATGCCAAATACCCAAGGTCGATTGACGGATGAAGATGAGTAGTCTTATCTTAGCAACATCCCATCGCTATATCCTGTATGGTTGACGCTGAATGTGTAAGGAATCAATAACATTAGATTGAGAACATTCGATTTAACGAATTTCTTCCAGTCCCTCGCCTCCTGCAAAGGCAGCACATTACATTAGAACGCTAAACCTAATCTAACCTAAAATCTATGAAAAATATAGAAACTTTTTTGTGCGTTTTTTATAAATTAGCGTTTTAAATATTCTTGAATCCTCACACATTTAGTCTAGAACTATCCTGTATTATCTGGTGCAGTAAAGCCTGGTCTAGCGTGGTATAGATAGCTATACGTTGTGGGTCATATAGTATGACTGTTTATAAGCACATTTTTGTCATACGTGCCATGTACGCAGTTTAGCCAGGTTTGAACGGAATTATTAATATTAATATTATTATCATCATCAAAATTACTGCCCACAAACACACACACACACACACACACACACACACACATACACACTGAAATGGAAGGGTCGCAGCTGAGAAACTCGCGTATCTAGGCTTCTAGGTGAGTCAACTACAGTCATTTAGGCACTATTATGTTCATTATGATAAAAATTGACCTTGGGTTCAACTTGTTTAGATAGAGGATATAGATTATTACGCATATTTATACGCTGGTGTTCTAGGTAGGTTTGTATAAATATCACATCTCCTCCTGTAAATCACAAGCATTCAAAGTCCAATGTTTGGTAGACTAACAAGAGCCCGAGTGCATTCAGAGTTGCGGGAGTCAATCGCATGTTAATCTCTCGCTGATGTCCCCCAGATCATACTACTGTGCAGAGCCGTATCAACTGCCCCCCGTACCCCTCAACACTCCTGGCCCCCCGGCCGGAGGGCCCCGAGTGTTGAGGGGCCCCCTTGCGAGTGTGCGTGTGTGCGTCTGTGTATCGGTCGCTTACTTATTTAATTTGTATATTCTTTACCTTTTTGCTAAGATGTTTTACCTATGCTTGTATTAAGAGTTTATGTCTAATATATAAATTCATTATTTGGCGCTTTATTTATAATGGGGGCCCCAAGTGTTGTGTTCGGGGGGGGGGGGCATAAGTCCTCGCAACGGCGCTGCTACTGTGTATTGAAACACACGTCCTTGATAATGATGCTGTTGTTTATGCTAACAGGCCCGCTACACAGGACACCGCGATCGTCCTATGGAAGAACGTCGAGCCAAGTTTCAGAACGAGATCAAATCGCACGGCCGAACAGAATTGGTGAGTAAGGACCGACTGAGGGTATATGGTCCCCTTAAGGGGTCCTGGGATAGCTTTGAGGGACCATATTACCAGATTTAAAAAATGGGGGAGGGGGCACCATGTTTTCTCACGGGTCACAAAGATATATGTTGAAACAATATTCTCGTCTGGAGAAGTAACGCTACGACGATCCATGTGTATGTGGGGCCACAAGGACTTCTAAGGGGCCACAAGGACTCACATTGTGTTGAAGGAGGCCATGGAAAGAAAAATTTTGAGAAACGTTTGTTTAGTTCACAGACAGCATCTAAACACAGTTGATGTTCATATGAAGCGGCTAGAGATGAAAACAGACGAATTCAATGCTAGCGTCTTGCTAGCGAAGACAAAGAACGAAATTATATAGATTGGATCACACCCAACTTACTTTGTGATCTGCTGAGCCTCATAGACCTACGATAAACCTCATAACTCCATAACCAACTCTTACACAAACGATACGGTACATAAGCTTGTTGAATGTGTGAATGTATTGTGTGAATGTATTGTGTGAATGTATTCATCACATTCAGGCGCTGACCAGCAACGGGTTGAACTTGTTGCTCGAGTTTGACATTTCTCCCAACGGCTACAACGGCCAGTGTGTTGACGTCAACTTCAACAGGGAGCCCGGCAAGGTGAGAATATGCCGCTCACTTCGTCTTTCTTCTTATCACATACTCTTTCCTTCTATCGCCACAGTCCTTACCTAGTGCTTAGATATCTTCTAGAGAGGAGAGGAAACGCGTAAATGAGGAAAATCGTCGAATCTGACTGAAGACGATTTTTTGTTGTGTTTCTTTTGTTCTCTTTACGTGCACGTAATATAATTTCGTATAGAGAAATGTCCTCTCACCGACTGATAGATTACGTAGTTTTCACCATTGCCCGGTAATTTCTCGTTTGAAACACGAATACCGCACAGTTTTTCCCAATGCCCGAATATATCTGACTGATTTGAGGTATGTCGAAGGGGGTTGACGCTAGATGTGTAAGGAATCAAGAACATTAGATTGAGAAAATTATATTTATCGAATTCTTTCCAGTCCCTCGCCTCCTGCAAAGGCAGCAAATTACATTAGAACGCTAAACCTAGCCTAACCTAGAAAAATATGGAAATATGAAAATATGGAATCTATGAAAAATATGGAAACGTTCTTGTGCGTTTTTGAGCGCTTTTTATAAATTAGCGGTTTTAATGTTCTTGAATCCTTACACATTTAGCCTAGACCTGTCTAAGGCAATGCAAGTTCTCATTGAATGATGTTATTAGGATCCCAGAACGTCGTATCGTCGTGATGTTTGATATCAGTGAAAAGAGATCAGAGATCAGTGAAGTGAATCAGTGAAGAGAGATCGTTTATCTCATCGACTACTAAAAATCAGTGAAAAAATGTCAAGTGTGGAGTAAATAATGGGAGATCCTGCGATTTGGATTCATCGAAAACGATTTGAGAAGCATATGCACGAAACTTGCCCTGGTAGACACTTTTAGGAAACCCCTTGTGTTGAGGGACCAATTTTGATGTTTTCTCTCTTTCGTTGGCTTATTTTTCCTGACTGAATAACATAATCATCAAGAATAAGCCGCAATAGAAGTTCAACCCGAAAGACAGCAATCTTATTCAACTGACATAATTCAGGTGTTGTTGGTTGTCATTTATTGTCAGTTGTAAAGTTTTCAAACTATCAAAACCCAACAGTTGAGACACGCTTTGACAGAGCTGAAAAGCGACATATTCAAAGAACACACCATTGCAGGTTTATCTTTGATACCAAAATTACCGTCCTCATAAGAACTTTTCACCGTCCTAAAAACACAAACCGAAAAGTGACCACTTGGGAAGCAAATCACATAATATCCGACAATACCTCCGTCAATAATTAACACACATAATACACCAGCACATGTCAATTTGGAAGAACATGGTATAAGTGCGTATAAGCGCATATGTGTTCATGTGTGTGTGTGTGTGTGTCTGCGTGTGTGTGTGTGTGTGTGCACGTGTGCTTACCATGAGCTAGACAGGCCCAAAATCCACCCTCACACACACACACACACACGCACACACATACACACAGACACATACATTGGGCATGTGTCGGACAACACATAGCTTCGGAAGTTTTTGTTTATTTGTATCTGTATGCCTTCCCGTCTGTGCCAATGTGTGTATGTGTGTGTGTGTGTGTGTATATATGTGTGTGTGTGTGTGTGTGTGTGTATGTGTGTGTATGTGTTTGACGCCATGAAGCAATTAGTTAACACTCACTAGAACGCTCGAGATTATACTACACACACATACACAGTGTGTGTATGTGTGTGTGTGTGCATGTGCTACATATGTAACGCACGGTTGACAGCAAGTTTTCGCGCAATAAACACATCTAAGATTTCCAAGCGCCGCTTCACCAGGCCGAGAAATGTCCTCTCCCCTGGGGCACCATCAAAAATAATTCATCATGGCGCACGTGTGTGTGTGTGTGTGTGTGTGTGCTTGTGTGTGTGTGTGTGTGTGTGTGTTTGTGTTTGCTTCAGTCAGAATAAGGCAGCGAGAACATTTTCAGTGCGAGATTAACGCGCTTAGGAAATGACGCCTAGCTAAACATTATGTGTGTATGTGTGTGTGTGTGTGTGTGTGTGTGTGTGTGTGTGTGTGTGTGTGTGTGTGTGTGTGTGTGTTTGTACACAAAAGAGTGTGTGATTCAGATGGGTGTGTGTGTATGTGTGTCATTTCAATTAATTTCATCAATTTGATATCATTACAAATATTGATTGAATTTGCTTCGTTGGTATTTCCTGGATAGTTTTTTATGTATGTGTCATCGCTGGTAATTGGATTGGTGAATTGATTAAATTTAAAAGTTTTTTTCTGGTCTTATTAGAATGAGTATCGTTATTGGTTTTAAACTTGTGATCATAAACTGAGTGTGTTTTTCTGGCTAATTTTGAATGTCAAATTTACAGTTCTACATTTCAAATAATTACCTCAAAATTGTTCCCGTATTTTTCTTGATAGATTCCCATCTTTTATTACATTTGACATCATCAGGCAGTTTGGGATTTAAGTTGGGAAGAGATTAACTTTTATCAATAATTGATTCTTCATTCCTGAGTTTACTGGGTGTCTTAAATCAATACATTCCCAAAACACACACACACATGCCTTCAACCATACATTCCTTATATAGCTTGGCGCATACACACCACTCACACACACACACACACACACACACACACACACACACACACACACACACACACACACACACACACACACACACACACACACACATATACACACATGCAAACGAACACAATTTGAGCAACGCTTTCTAATTGGCTACATATGTGAACAATGGGATGTCAATTTGATATTAAGGCCCGCACACTTGTGTATAAGCTAATGTCTGATAACGTGTATATGTGTGTGTGTGTGTGGGTGTGTGTGTTGCAATTAAGTATACACCTGAATGCCACGCGACCAGAATTCCTTGGCTAAAATTGCGTGCTCTGTGTGTGTTGGGAGCGAATATTATGCACTCATTAATGCGAATAAAGTGAATTCCGCGCATATTACTGCATTAATTAATCAATACCTGACAAGCTCTGCCCTCTGAATCAATCTCTCTCTCTCTCTCTCTCAATCTTTTGAAATTCTAAGAAAACTCAAGCTGCGCTCAACAACTGCATTGCAAACTAAGTTGGTGAATTATACAAAATTTAATACATTATCCACCGCTCACGAATTAGCTCAGTGGCTAGGACACGCAGCTACGGCGCTAGAAGTTTGCGGTTCGAATCTGATCCGTACTAGATCCATTACAACCATCACTCCGCTCTGTATACAGGTGTATGATGTACATGGGATCACAGCGGGGGGTTATATATCATCTCAAACGACATAGCACAGACACACAGCAATACTTCTGCCTTTGGAAGTTTAATGACTTGCTTTGTGTTCGAGTATGTATGAAATCGTTCTGATGGAAATTCTGGGACATTTTCCGATCAATCGCTGAGTGTATCTGGAAATACATCTTTAAATCAGTGATCCATAAACTTCTTTCTCGGATAATACCCCACTTCCTGATGAGTCAACTATTCATTTTTCACGAACGATACGAACATAAACGAATTCAAATTGTTAAAACCTACATTTGTCCTACGGTATGAACTTTAATTCCCCACTTGGTGATTCCTATTTCACACCAATGGCAAATTTCTCACAGGTTACAGAGCACTGTTTTGAAGAAATAACCGTCTATAGAAAACGCCTTGAAGAACAATTTTAGAGCAGGAGTTCTTGACCAGGGGTATGCATACCCCTTAGAGGTATGGGAACAAAAGACCGGGGTATGGGAATAGATTTCGGGGTACTTTCTGGGAATATATTTCTGGGTCTTATCAACGGTTTATGAATGATAAAATTATCACTGATGGCGTTATTTCCTAGTAATGCGTATCTAAAATACAGTAAATTAAAGCGATGGAAATGTTCGTGGATCTGGAAGACATACTGACAAATGATAGGATTGGTGATAATGATTTGAACAGTCAAGTAAACAGGGTATGGGACCATATTCGACAATCTATCGGATGTATGGAACTGTGAGAAGGTTGAGAACTCCTGATTCAGAACGAACATGTCTTTCGGCAATTGAAGGCTTCATCTCATCTCAAATAATCCGTACGTTGTCTCTTAATTGATGTCTGATGAGCTCAAGTGTTGCACACACACACACACAAACACATACACACACACACACACACACACACACATACACACAAACACACACACAAACACTCTCACCAAACTTGACAGCTCACGAAATACGCACACGAAAAAACACCATTCAACTAAGCGCACTTCTTTCCCAATCAAATCTCACACAAACACGTGTGCGTGTGTATGTGTGTGTGTGTGTGTGTGTGTGTGTTTGTGTGTGTGTGTGTGTGTGTGTGTGTGTGTGTGTGTATGTGTGTGTGTATGTGTGTGTGTAAGTGTTGAAAGCGCCTGTCCTTCAAGTTGAAGAAATATTTATTCATCTATCAATCAAGTTTGACTTGGCCTACCGCAGTTTTCTCTGTGCTTTATGAGAGCAAATCTTTGATGTGTACACACACACACACACACAGACAGATAGACAGACACACACACACACACAGAGGCACATACACACAGACAATACACGCTCTCTTTGATACACTCAATATTCTATTAGTCTTTTGACACAGCGTTGCAACTTGCTTGATTCATTGAGCCCAACATCCTTATTGCAACACACTCGGCTGGAGGTGTGCCATTTTTTGCAAAGAGCTAATCTGCCAGGTGTCAGTCAGAAGAGTGAACAGCTAAATGATCGACTCTTGCGCAAAACTAGTTTCCCTGCTTCCGGCGCCAATTTATTATTCTGGTCTCAATTTAAGCTTTCATTAGTTTCCTTTACATTAGAATTAACATTCAGCAGTCTATGTTTAAATTCTAATAACAGAACTCAGCGTAATTAATACAACACACACACTCATACACACACATACACATGTACAGATAACATGCACTCATGCCTACAAATATCTGATCAAACAAAACGGTCGAGTTTAACGTATTAATTATATTTGCAAGAATTTAATTTATAACGACTGTTTTTTTCGATTGGACAAGGTGTCGCTATTCTTAACTTGACTACTCAAACAGCACTTATACTTCACTCCAATCTCCGTACAGATATAATGGGAAGTAGTATATGCCTCTTCGTTCAGAACAACATGAAAACATTTCATATGAAATTTGAAAGTGAAACAAAATAAATTTACCTAGAGAATTAATCATTTATATAACTATTTTTCATATTTATATTATAATAGTTCATTAAAAATTGTGATAAATTCAATTATACATTAAAAAATATATATGAAAAATAAACTTTAAGTGAAATTAATTCGAGTGAGAATGTGTAGAGTGCAATGTGTATGCGTATGCGTGCGTGTCTGCTTGCCTGCAGGTGCATTTAATGTCGAAAAGCTTAATTCTGAACGGTGTGTGCGTGCGATGGCGTGGATCTATCAGTTTGGAAACACTCAACGGCACTGGCAACATTGAGTTTGACGAAGACATGGCGCAGGTGAGACCCAGTGCTGCCAAATGTGTGTGTGTGTGTTTGCGCGTGCGTTTTCACCAAATTTATCAGTAGATTTTTTCAATTACCAGATTAATAAACTAGACGAATGAATATAAAAACATAATTTCAAACAATTCAACTGATTACCGTATTTTCCCGCCTATAAGTTACCTTTTTTGATCTAAATGATCATTTTATAAAGTCTCTTATACAGTCTCTTAACTGATATAACACCAATATGTACCTTCTTTCCAGAATTTTGAAGAAAATTGAAGAGGTATCTTATACACGAGAAAATACTGTAATTAATTTAGCGAAAAAATATTCGCTTATGTCGTATTTTTTGTAGCTAAGAATAAGAATTAATTACCACAAGAAGATATGCAATGCTGAAATCGCAAATCAGAAACAATACTGAAAACTGATGAATTCGTTCAACATGATTAAAAATCCTTATCTCTGTGTGTATGTATGTGTGTGTGTGTGTGTGTGTGTATGTGTGTGTGTGTGTGTGTGTGTGTGGCCAGGAAGAGGATAGTAGATTGCGACAGCAGATAGTCTATTATAATCAGCGACTGCGAGATTTTAATGAACGTCAGAAACTCTACAAACAGGAGGCCGATTGAACGTCAAATTGTTCGGTGAGTTTCTCTCCCTCCTAAACCAGGAGCTCTTAGACGGGGGTGCAAGCTTGGTTCCTAGGGGGTGCAAGAGCTCATGTGAAAATAGAAAATATTTATTTTTACCTATCCTTTATATTTTTCCTGGCAAAACAATTGAAGGAAAATCAGAAAAAAAGAAATTTAAAGTTGTATGAATGAATAACGAATAAAAAATTGTTTATTACGTCGTTTGTATTTCCAATTTTTTCATCGTAGTTATTAAGAATTCAGGGTGGGGGTGGGAGAATTGACTGCTGATTTATAAAACGTGCCAACACCATAAAAGCTTGAGAACCACTGGTTTAGACATTATCATCATTATTATTTTTAGTAGAAATACCCAATTTCATGTCTAAATGTATGCATACTTCAACAGAGCACCGAATATTAAAATATGTTTGATACTTTATACTGAATATACTCAATACTGTTTTATACTATAAGCTCGTGATGAGTTTATTATGCACGCCCTTCATTCTTTTAGGAGTCATAAGTGGATCTAAGGAGACGTCCGGAGGGGCTATGTATATGTTTTTGGACAAAAATGTATGATGTTTTTAATATATATATACATAGGTATATAGTAAAGTCAGCCCTCTAAAAAGCGTAATCAAAAACATCGACAAAAAATTACGCTATTTGGAGGTGTGCTATGCAACAATGGTTATCTACTCTTTCAATGCATATCGTTAATTATTCACAAACTGTTGTTTTAATATTTACCACTTTGCATCTTTCGCATATGATCCTACCGAAAAGTTACATTACTCCAGACAATTATTCAGCTGTGCGGAGTACTCCTGTGGAGGTCATGGTTTTGATATGCTGCAGTTTGTAGGAGAGACCCTCTTCTTCAATATTGAGCACATCATTATTCTCCAATGTAATAGTTATCGGAATTGTCAATGATACATGAAGGTCCAAATTCCTGTATGATTCTTGTGCGAGACCTTCACTAATCCGGGGTTCTAAGCGACCGCCTAGTCTGCTTATATCTAATAATATGCCTGTGCATATGCCTATAGCCGGCGCTAATAAGTCACTCATCTCTACCAATCAGCTTACAACAATCAACTGTTGTTAGTCGACAAGCTGGAGTCTATATATCCCATGCATCCTGAATTTGCGAATCACAGAGATACTTCGTTTTACGCTATTTGGAGGTTGTATTTAGCGCGTATTTGATAGGCTTATCATGATAGAGACATTTGATAGAGGCTTCTGATAGAGACCAAGAAAGCATCCCGCTATTCGGATAATTACGCTATTTGTAAGAGTCCGCTATTTGGAGTGTTCAATGTAATTAGACCAGAATGAAGAGAAAACTTTCAAAATTCAAATTCACTAGAGAAAAAAATCTGTCTTTTTTCACTGATCGAGCACGCATTTCTGTCATGCTAAGTGATTCTCAAACGGTTAATCACATTATCAACCATTTTCCCAATGTTTTTCCTCATCAAAACTAAACGTGTGCTTTAGCGTTGCATTTGGAAAGCATCGCTTATTTACGGCTTTTGTCCTAACTGCACATCTCTCTCGCTATCAACGCAAGCTGGGCGGCTCATCTCTTTCATCAACAAACCATATCTCTGACACACACACACACACACACACACACACATACACACACACACACACACACACACACACACACACACACACACACACACACACACAAATACTGACCTTGTGTACAGGTTCTTTCTGCAAGCTGCAATCACCTGTCGAAAGTTGACAATCCATAGATCAGTTCATGCAAGCTTTGCAATTCGTCGCATTGCAACCGGTTTTCCTCCTGTCTGTCTGTCTGTCTGCATGTGTATATATATATGTGTGTGTGTGTGTGTGTGTGTGTGTGTGTGTGTGTGTGTGTGTGTGTGTGTGTAATACGTGTAGTGTGGACCACACGGAGCGATGTATAGCGGTTAATTTAGCCAATGATGGCACTGTCTATAATGGTGAATGACTGATAGTAGAATCCAGTTGCCTATGACAGTGATAAATTAAGACAAAAATATTAATAGAAGAGTCTAAAATCAGTCACAATATCGCAATTCAAACACACACACACACACACACACACACACATACACATACATACACACACACACACACACACACACAAAGACTACGGATTTCTAATATTGAAGAAAACTTACTAGAAGACATTGAAAAAATGTGGGAACAAATGTTTATTAAGATAAATTATAAAAAAAGCTGAAAGAAAGCTGAAGAAAGAAAAGCTCAGCTCAAGAAAAAAGCTGTAATTATAAAGAAATTGTTATGAAAAAATATTGAAGGAAATATTAAATAAAGAATATCGAGGGTTAATATTTTTCTTGGAATTTTGAA
Organism: Sacculina carcini; assembly: GCA_916048095.2. Lineage (NCBI taxonomy): Eukaryota > Metazoa > Arthropoda > Thecostraca > Sacculinidae > Sacculina > Sacculina carcini. The sequence continues at coordinate 4,988,951 of OU696591.1, read as the reverse complement.
TACATATTCCTTAATGATATACAATCGGACATCATTGAAAACCGGTAAATCCAAGCTGTAGAATATGGGTGTGGGATTGCATTAAATTTGCGTGCATGTCTGTGAATATGTGTGTGTGTGTGTATGTGTGTGTGTGTGTGTGTGTGTGTGTGTGTGTGTGTGTGTGTGTGTGTGTGTGTGTGTGTGTGTGTGTGTGTGCAAAGTTGATTTCCAACTCCATCAGTTGGCGCCAAAAAAAATCACAACAGACAAATTATTAATTTCAAACGTACACAAAATACTCAGTCATTGCCAAAGGCGGATTTAGATATTCTCAAAGGGCGGGTCAATGTCCTTGTATACCGTAGCTCCCGACCATTAAACCCACCTGGCTATTAAGCCCATGCCACTTTTCATGCCTGAAATACTAGGTGTTTATTAGTACGGTTCAATAAGCCCATACAAACTTATAATTTTCTCCGGTAGTATTTTTCAAATGCTCTGTTTGTTCCACATATATATATACAATATGTTGAACAAAAATCCGTCTTTTCCTATCATTCACATGTTAATTTACGTTTTTCATCAAACTATTGCACATATTTGTACTTTACTAACATTGATATATTTCACACTATAATGAAGCTTGTTCTTTTGGATAAATCTAACTTTGGCAGACTGAATTTTTACCCTGTGAAATAGCTGTCTGGCCATTGAGCCCAGCATGGAAAATATTGAGTAAAATTTTGGATAATAATATGGGCTTAATGGCCGCGATCTACGCTGTTGCTCCTGTATGATTCCTCCGGCAGCTTCTACCCTGCCTCTAATTACCGCCAAACTGCTGACTAATGAAGCACACACTCACACACACACACACACAAACACATACACGCAGCTATTGGCAGAGCGGGAGAGCAAGAGAGAGGGACACACAGAGATACAGGGAGGTACCCTTTGTATGCTGGGCCGGTTCCATTGCTAGGTCGATAATTACCGCTCGTCGGTATGCGCGTCTGTCTGCCTGTGTGTGTGTGTGTGTGTGTGTGTGTGTGTGTGTGTGTGTGTGTGTGTGTGTGTGTGTGTGTGTGTGTGTGTGTGTGTGTGTGTGTGTGTGTGTGTGTGTGTGTGTGTGTGTGTGTGTGTGTGTGCTCAATTGAATTGTAAATTCACACGCACATGCTTGCCTACACATCGTTTACATCTTGTGTTCAGATAACACCCCATGTCAACGGGCCTGAGTGCGCCCTTGTTTAGCTCACCAGAGGCGGATACAGGACTGTGAGGGTCGTTTGGTTTCGTATTGACCGAGGTGTCGATATCTCGCTAAGAGTCACCAGTCAGAGTGAAACACATTGCACGACGTTTCAACATGTCATTGCAGAATAGCAATTATGTGTGTGTATGTGTGTGTGTGTGTGTGTGTACAGTTGCAAATGCTCTGGGGAAATTGCAGTACTCAAGACAACGCAACATCACAGCATAATGGAACAAGACAATAATTGACTTCAATAAGCAGTATATATACGTGTGTGTGTGTGTGTGTGTGCAACGTCTTTGTGTACAAGTGCAATAGATTCAGAGTGAGTTTTCTTGCAAGTTATTGCATTCTGCCCGAACACATATTCAAATGATGTTCCCCAGAATACCGAACACTTGCAACCGTGTGTCGATTGATTTGCATACTAATTTGCAAACTGTATATGTATGTATGTTCAACTGTGCATGTGTATGTGTGTTTGTCTAATATTGTTTCGTTGTTTGAAAATCTTGTGTGTTCACTGATTGTGTGTGTGTGTACGAATAAATACAAATTTTCTATTGGTTCATGTTTTTTTTGTGTAGACGATTTTCAATAGGTGAATTTCCTATTATATTCTTTTAATTTCCACAGTATTCTTCCATTGAAACTACTTCTTAGCAATCGATGCTTGGCTTGAGGTGGATCTCCTTGGTAAAAACCTTGTAATTTCCTTTGAGTTTCTACAGTAATAAGACTGGCCTTTAAGAACACTCCGTAAGCATTGAGTTTACCCTGGGGATTTCTCTGAATACCGACAATTGAATACGCACACCAACCCATGTAAACAGGCATTTTGTCCAGTCAGATCCGTTTCAAAACTCAAGAGGCGTGTCCAACGCCTGTGTGATCTCTCTCTCTCTCGCTGTGTGTAGATGTCTCTATGGGACACACACACACACACACACACACACACACACACACACACACACACACACATGGTGTCAATCACTTTAGACATTCAGAAAGCATGACTCGGTGAGAACTCAACGGACCCCAGACCTAATGCCATGTCAAATGTCACCGCCTGTGTATGTGTCTGTATGTGTGTTTGTGTTTGTGTGTTTGTGTGTGAACAGGAGCATTGATACGGCTTCTTGGAGAGCGTGACCTGCTCTCTTCCTCTCTCTCTCTCTCTCTCTCTCAAGTGGCTGGTCTGTCCGTAAACACCTCTTATGCTCTAGCTAGACAGGTCTCAGACTCTCTCCTATTCGGCCCCACTTTGTGTCGTTGTAAGTGTGTCAGCCTATGTGTGTGTATGTGTGTGTGTGTGTGTGTGTGTGTGTGTGTGTGTGTGCGTGTGTGTGTGTTTGTGTGTGTGAGTGTGAGTGACGATTTAGATGTAGCACCTTTCAGAGGGCATTCACGCCGGCGAACTGCCGTGAAGAAGTGCTCAGCCACAAGATGTTTCACCTCAATGCTTCGCCAGCCTTCAGTGACGTCACCAACAGAAATCTGAAACACTGAGGACACAATTGACAATCTAAAGATGACTTTTCTGTTTTATCAATGCAATATTAACGATTTAGATATCAAGTAGACTCGAAATATTATAGCCAGAGCCGTAGCAACCGCCCCCCGTACCCGGCCGGGGGGCCCGAATGTTGAGGGGCCCCGTAGCTTCACGTATGATATTAAAATTTATCATATTTATTATGTATAGCCTTTACCTTTTTGCTCAGATGTTTTCACTTGAGCTTTTATTATGTGATTATGTCCAATAAATAAATTCATTATTTGGTGCTATATTTATAATGGGGAAAAAAAGTGTTGCCTTTGGGGGGGGGGGCCCATAAGTCCTCGCAACGGCTCTGATTACAGCAAACAAGACAACGGTTGAATTTGAAAAAAAGTTTTCACAAGCAAATAGAACCTCATTTTGATTTTAAGCCATTATGAATGAAAAAACAAGAATAATCTCTAAAATATCGTTTTGATATTTCAGTTTCTGGCTTGTGACGGATTTCAGTTATATCAAGGGGTTCTTAACCGCGGTGTACACGCCCCTAAGGGATGCCGGTCTGTTTCATAGGGGGTGCGGGTATTCCTGTAATTTTTTTTACATAAATTATATGTCTAACCTATGCATTATGTTTGTCCTGAAAAGCGTAGTTTTGCCTAATCCTCTCAAAGGAATTGTATGAGTTAATATTAAATAAAAATTGTTATCACGTCGTTTGTATTTTCATATTTTCGTATATCAAGAATTCAGTGGGTGCGAGAACTTATTGCTTATTTGCAAGAAGTGCTGCAACACTGCGAAAGGTTAAGAACCACTGATAAATTACTTGAGCTAGCGATAATTCTGGTGAATAATTCTAGTGGCAATCCTTGCACGTTTACCGAGTTATCTAACAAAAAGTGGCCAAAATCACCGTGAAGCGTGTGCGCATAGCTTCATAGTCATAGATTATTGCACGCACTATGATTCAGACCTCAGACCACCCCGCCGGTGAAACACGCCACAGGTAAACTCGCCTTTTCAATTCACCTTTCTGTCTGTCTGTCTGTCTGTCTGTCCGTGTGTGTGTACGTGATTTTGCCAACTCTATTCTTCCACACACAGTGTGTGCTTTACATGCGCTCGCGAATGTGTGTGTGTGTGTGTGTGTGTGTGTGTGTGTGTGTGTGTGTGTGTGCGTGTGTGTGTGTGCGAAAGAGGCCTTTTTGTCAGCCAATAAAAATTCCTCACCTCATATGAAGCGGGCGACGTAAGTAAGACATACACACGCACACACACACACACACACACACACACACACACACACACACATTCGCAACTACGACTGACGCCAACCATGTACATGTATGTATGTATGTGTGTGTGTGTGTGTGTGTTTGTGCGTGTGGGAATTGTGCGTGCCCCCAGAAAGCTGGACACAGCCAACAGAAGAACATACTGTCTGTATGGCAAGCACACACACACATACACTTACACACACACATGGTGTTGCGTGAAATTCTATCTCAATTGACACGGCAGAAAACGGTCCAGTCCAACAGTATGATAGCGCCACATACACACATACACACACACACACACACACTCATACAAGCCAGGACCGTGTAATTACACACCCTCATACTCTGCCATTGCTATCATGAGATCCTTCCCTTCCCATATACCCATGCGTGTGCCTGTGTGTGTGTGTGTGTGTTTGATTTTCTGTTTTATTGGCAGGATGGAGAAGACACACGATGTCGCTCTTTCCCCAGTTATCTCCCAGCACTCTCTCTTCTGCTTCTCTTCGTGTGTGTGTGTGTGTGTGTGTCGTTGTGATTGGATATGGGCCTGTTAGCTGTCGTGTTATTTTGAGGCCTAATTCTCATACTCTCTCTTTGCCGTCCTAATCCGGCAGGCAGCATAGGCGCACACAAGTTGAACTAGTGCTGGAGCTAAATTTTGAAATTCGAGAGAAAATCCTACAGAGGGCGCTGAAACTTGGTGTTTGAGACAAAACGCCCGAGGGCATAGAATGCGTCTGGGAAAGAGTGAGTAAGGGAAGCGAGCGCAACTCACACAGGGCGTCCCTCATCGTCCCCTAGGTGTCAAAACGTGTTTTGTGGTTTGCGTTGTTGTCTTTGTACTTCGTTGTTGGCCCTTTCTGCGTCGCTATATTTGTTGAGTCTCGGTAAGTACAGTTATGTCATCTCATTTCAATTACTTGGATTTTATAAATTACGAAATATTAAAGTGGTTTATTGGTTTCGTATTCATTATTTGGCACATGCTGGCTTGGTCATATCATCCTTCACGTATATGTAAATTTTCATTTCATTGTGATAATTTAATTCTTCTAGTAATATAGTTTTCTGCCGACTATAGGGTTAATTCTGCCAAAATGTTTTTAAATGTGCTTTATTTTAAATTTAATTCGATTAAACAGTAATTTAATTTAAACGATTGGTACAGCTTTGCAAGCGGATAAAACTGGACGAACCAAGACCAGGATTCGAACCGCGAACCTTTGACACACGTTAGTGCAGGCGGAAGGCTAACCGGGCGCTGCTTTCTTTATTAGCTCTTATCTTTCCTATTAAACTTTCATTTCTCAACCTATATCTTAGTTTTAATGTTTCCTGTATTTTCAGCCATGGAAGTCATCAGCATCAAATATCACCGCAGAACGCGCACGTATTACGTGCACAACGGGTTCATTTATCACAAAAGGTCTTCGTCAACTGAAACCCGGCTTTACTTGAGGTTATGATTTCATATATTTCTAGTGTGTTGATATTATTTTAATTTGCGTTATGCTGTTTTTATACACTTGTATATTTATACACTTTATTTATTTATTTATTATATTTGTGTTTTTATACACTTGTAATTTTAACGTTCTTGTTTTCATCATGTTTTATCGTTTAATAGTATATTTTCTGCTTCAGCAGCTTCAGCCAACGCTGCCGCCAATTATTCCGACACAACAGCTTCAGCCAACGCTGCCGCCAATTGTTCCGACACAGCAGCTGCCGCCGGCGTTTGTGCCGACACAGCAGCTGCCGTCGGCGCCCGGCGGCACCGGGCTATCGCGGCGGCAGACAAAAAAGTTTATGCGGTCACTTAACCGTTGGTATCGAGTTTAAGTCTCGCTCTGTAAGTATATATTTCTGTGTTGTTGTGTTATTTTTGGATTGCTACTGTTTTGTTATTGGATTGATACTTTGCCAACGGTACCTTACGTACTGTCTGGATAAAATGTGCATGTTAATGTGTCGTGCTATTGTGTACATCTTAATGTTGGTATGCCGACGGTACAATACGTACCGTCTGGATAAAATGTACATCTTAATGTTGGTATGCCGACGGTACAATACGTACCGTCTGGATAAAATGTACATCTTAATGTTGGTATGCCGACGGTACAATACGTACTGTCTGGATAAAATGTACATCTTAATGTTGGTATGCCGACGGTACAATACGTACTGTCTGGATAAAATGTACATCTTAATGTGGGTATGCCGACGGTACAATACGTACTGTCTGGATAAAATGTACATCTTAATGTTGGTATGCCGACGGTACAATACGTACTGTCTGGATAAAATGTACATCTTAATGTTGGTATGCCGACGGTACAATACGTACTGTCTGGATAAAATGTACATCTTAATGTGGGTATGCCGACGGTACAATACGTACTGTCTGGATAAAATGTACATCTTAATGTTGGTATGCCGACGGTACAATACGTACCGTCTGGATAAAATGTACATCTTAATGTTGGTATGCCGACGGTACAATACGTAACGTCTGGATAAAATTTACATGTTTATTTGTTGTACAATATTACTGTTTTTTGGTTAGCTGTTATTGTATTAAATTTCATATTCCACTGAATTGACTTAGTTGACTTCTGACTAATGTTTTTTTCATGTTTATCCTCTTTCAGAGTCGACGGCGCGCATCTCTTCACCATCATTCGTGTAAATATATGTGATATTCGTATTCGTGTGAATATATGTGATAAATGATATTGTTTTCATTTGTTTTCTGATTTTTGCCGGAAAATATCAAGAACACCATTGTTGAGTATTCATTCAATGACAACCACCAAAACAATTGTGTAGGCTTAATTGGTTAAGTTATATATATATATATATATATATATATATATATATATATATATATATATATATATATATATATATATATATATGTAATGATAGTGCAATTTGCAATATATGGCTTTCTAATGGGTTAGGGAATTAGTAAATTAATCAACTGTTGGCGGCTGTATAATGTCAAACCGTGATATAAACGGTATATCGGTGTTTTTTCTCGAATTCGCTTTGCACAGAACTGAAAATAGTCAAATCTATCTAGACAATATTACACGCAATTGCATGAATTTTATCATAGATATTCCATCCATGTATCTAATTCTTCATTTCATTATTTATTGGTTTCTTGGCAAGTGGAAGTCGATGCGTGAGTGTAAGGAATTGTAAGAAGGATGCTAATGCTATAATTGTATAAAAACAAATAAGTAAATAAATATAGTATAAAATAATTATATATAAATATGTAAATATATTCAAATAAGTGAAATTTGGCGGCGTATATTTAGACTCCGCTGCGTCAAGTGTACAACGTTAACCGCGAGGAACGGCTTATTATCACAGGCTCTGCCTAGCGGATTTCCCGCACTCTCGCTTTTTGTCTCAAAC
>OU696591.1:4948998-4976498 GCA_916048095.2 Sacculina carcini | reverse complement strand
CGAGTTATTGGATATAAGGCACATTACACACACTGTCAAATGATCTATGAACAAGCGCGTATGATACACGAAGCGAGCCTATTTATTGGGTGTTAGTTTTGTAGTAGTGACATCGTAGGTGTAGCTGACACTCATATGGCCCCGGGGCTTGTTATTGCTAGCAAAATGACTAATGTATTTCGCCGGCAAACATTTGTCTTGTGCATATTAATAAGCGCTATTGCGTTAGCAATAAAAATACATGAAAATACAACTTTTTTACAACAACATTTGTAGCGCTGAAGAAAATTGGAAGTACAAAATTATTTCTCTTTGGCTGTTTATTCTTGTGCTATTTTTTTGCAGTTCAACCCGAAAAAACACCAACAACAATCATCTCGGTCGGTCAGTGTGTCAGCATATTTTGCCCTAGGCGGAGCGCTCGAGCCATCCCTCGACGCTACACACACACACACACACACACACACACACACACACACACACACACACACACACAGCGGCTCACATTGATTCATCCATCAGACATCAGCGTCGTTATCGACGCTGGAGTAGCGTCGATAACGACAGGCAGGCGTGTGTGATGGATTCAATTTGAGCGTATCGTCGAAAACGACTCGTCGAAGGATGATGACAGCGTGTAATCATCTAGCGATCACACGCGCGCGTTTCACGTGTTTCTAGCTGCCTTCAGCTGCCATTGTGTATGTGTGTGTGTGTGTGTGTGTGTGTGTGTTTGTGTGTGAAGAGGCGGAGTGAGTACGTCCCACGATACATTGTGAACGAATTGATAAATATTCCGTTTAACAGCGCCAAAAAATGGTTACAAATTAGTTAATCTTGACAGCGCCAAAAATAAAAACTGATTCAATAATAATTGCATATATTTTAAAATTTAGTTAGACCCGAAAGAAAACAATGTTTATAACCTGTGTGTATGTGTGTGTGTGTGTGCGTGTGTGTGTGTGCGTCAATTGGGGAAAGACTAGCTCCGCGTATATACCAGCCTACATCCGCCCCTGTCCTATTTGCGCACACGTACACCGGTTCTTGCTATAACTCAAACTATTACTCGTACTATGGACGCACCAACTAGCTAATCTCATCCGTGTGTGTACATGCACACGCGCCTGTCAACGAACCTCGTATGTTTGCATGCATGCATGTGTGTGTGTATGTGTGTGTGTGTGTGTGTGTGTGTGTTGGCAGGGGCGGAGACTGTATTTGGAAGCCCAGTGACGAATTACACGGCCTATCTACGCCCCTGACACGTGCTAAATTGAAAAGCGTGCCTGCGTTTGCTTGTGTGTGTGTGTTTGAGTTTGTGATTGTGTGTGTTCGTGTGTGTGTGTGTGTGTATATATGTGTGTGTGTGTGTGTGTGTGTTCAGGGTAGTATCATCACACCACGCGCATACCACACACAGTATACTTACACACGTATATACACATACATACATACAAATAAACACACACACACATACATACAAATGAATCACTGTACCCAATGCATTCCTGCGCAATCTTAATATGCCTCGAACGAAGCATGTTTAGAGAAGAACACGTGTGTATGTTGACTCACACACACATACATACACATACATACATGTTTGTGTATATATACGTGTATGTGTGTATGTGTGTGTGTATGTGTGTGTGAGTTAGCACGCGTATCCTAGATACATATCTACATAATGGTTAGATTTACGTCATAGGGAAAAAACGCCATGTCTGGGAATGAAGTTACTTGAAGAATCTATTTATATTTATCTTTCCATTGATAATCCGGTTTGGTTATCATTTTTGGCTCACACTTCTATTGGTTGAATTCTGAGCGGCAAGCGATCAAATATCTACTGAATTCTGAAACGATCAGTTCTTCGGAATATTTATAAAACACCAAGATTTCGATACCCTTTGTGGCTAAGAGTACATGTATGAAATTATATTCATTCAAATTATCGGAGAGCAAAGGGCACAAACAATATATATTGAATAAATGCATCGTTTTTGTTCGCCAAAACACAAAGCGGTTGTTTAATTAACTCCAAAAAATCACGTGCCTGAATACGACACTGGCTATCACCCATGACGTCATATATCTTTGAGCTGTTTATCTTCATGCCCACCGTTATAATGTGGTCGCATGCAACCTGTTTGTCTGCATTTGCAACAGACAGACGCAAAAAATCGCCTGTGCAATCTCTTTGTTGCGCGCTGTATACGTGGAGACATGCAATAAAACAGTGGCGCAGCCAGGAATATATTTGAGGGGAGACATAGATAGTTTGTACACTTTAAAGGCCTATCGAGTATTGCATACTAGCCTCAGTTAAATCAGTGTAAATTAAATCAATGATAAATATAAACAATTATGTCAGTTATACAGTTCGGGGGATATTGGAAAATATTTTGGACCTTTGCGTACGCCTATGCTAGGTTTCAACAGTGGTCTCCAACCAAGAAGCTGTGTGCGCCCACAGACGGCGAAATGTCGCTCACACGAAAGAAGAAATAACCCACTTGTAATATTTTCAATCATATATCCACTAGGAAAAATCCACATCCATTATAACAGTGAATTGGTTTGTTTTTTCAATCGGTAAACTCGGTTAGACAGAAATAGACATCGATATAAAATATCATTCAATGTACCGTAATCACATTTGTCCATGTGTGACTATGCTATGTGTGTGGGTGTGTGTGTGCGGCTGATGATTCATGGGTTGTCTTGTGAATGAATCATGCAATGATGAAATCGTGTAATTCCTCGAAGGACCAGCGTCGGAACATCACTGAAGCAGACACGGTTCTAGACAGTCTCCATTGAGGACAGACAAAATCGTAATTATCTATTCTGTATGTGTATGTCTGTGTGTGTATGTGTGTGTGTGTGTGACAAATATCAAGCAATTAAAATCATGTCCCTCAATTAAAAATACCAGCATTGGTGCTAGCACGCGTGATACAACACATCGGTTCCTCAATAGAAATGAAAAATGAAATTCCCCTTGAGTTTGTTTTTTAGCCTGTTGTTGATGGTCGTATGGAGAGGTTTAGGACTTCAACAAGCATCCTATAGGGCCTCCTCTAGGGTCTACTCAAAACCATTTCAGCGTTGGCAGACATATTTATCAAAGGTCAACGTTCTATCAAAGATCCTGTGGGTAACATGATGATAGATCACAGACCTAACAAAGTGACAATTATCAAGCGATTGTCGCAAAGCTAAGTATGACAAATTATTATTTTTGTATAAATACATAGTTTTCGTTATCGAATATCATTTGGAGTGTAATGCGAAAGCTCCTATTCAACAGTGTGTGATGTCGATATATTGCGGTTTCATAAATTCACTCTGATATTATGTGGTTCTTCATCAGCACACATGAGGCTATGGCAAAATAAGATTTCGGGTTCAAAAAGAACCATGGATGAATATCTGGGATTCACTGTTTGGGATAGTATCGACAAGATTCGCTCCGGTAGTTTCGCGTGTGCTAAAAGAAGTCAATTGGTTGCGGAGTATCAGGCCAGAACGCACGCGCAGTCACGCATTTGGACGCCACTTTTTTGCCGAGCAATTTTTGTCGAACTCTTTGACTGGGATGTATTTTGGAGTGCTTCGAGTTTGCGGTTATTGGACGACTTGTGGTTTGCCGACGGCGGCTCGGTCTGTTGTTGGTTTTCACTTTGATCCGGTCACGACGAAGCCAGCTCGAATTACCGCAGCCACAGACCGAAAACACCATCCGTGTAATTACTAATGACTTCCCTACTCCCCCTCGCTTCTTCAACCCTTACCCGATTCCTCGGGACTCTGTCTAGAATTCGCACTCAGTGTGCCCGCTCGTTTCTCCCATTGACTTGAGACTTGACGATGCAGAATTCTACCCTACTCGAGTAAGGATCAACACACTCGCAGCTCAAAAACACATTTGGTGAATTGTCCTGTTTACTCGGAGAGCCTTCGTATGCAGATGGGACCGAGTGGGCGTGCTGGCGGTAAATTGAGATCGATGACTGGCCGTAATAAGTGGACGTTCAGTTCCGGGCAGTGTTGAGTTCATCAGTCATCGGTAATGACACCAAGGAACTGACTGCTCAAGACCGACTCCTCGTCAACGAGCTGCACTGCAATTTCCCATACGTTCAGCTGGTTTAACGTCGCAGTGAACCAAGAGCGATCGCAGAAAACCTGCTTGAGGGAGAGAAGGACATTTGGTTCTGTATTTGCATCTGTATTTCATATGTTTGACCAACATGCAGCAGTGAGAAACGGGTGAATAAGAAACTGTATTGATCAAGTATAAATCAATTAAATTTTTAGTGTCGAGATATAAAGAATTACAAGAAAAGTGTAAATGATTTTTAAAGGCATACGTAAGCCTTTTACAGCGGTTCATGGATTAATTTCAAAAAATATTCGTGGATGGATGGGCAAAATCAAAGCGGGTCGATTGGACACACGGTTTCTCGGATGCTGTGAACTGGGTTTACAAGTGGCCAACAATGTTCACACCTATTTCCCGGCACTGGACACCGTCTGACTTGTTCCATTCATCCTGCGACATCCCCAGCGCTCCTTGCTTTTTCTCATGGGGACGGCCAATCCTCCCTCTTCCTCCGACTGTTTCATGTCCACTGTTCTGTTGGCTGGAGACTCGCGGCGTTGGCATTGATGAGGCCATCCAGACATGGGACACATGTCAGACGTTGACGAACGACACCAATACGCTCGACACATTTACGACGGTTACACACACACATGCGCTACGCACGTGCTGCACACACGCACCTCGGACCATCGGGCAGGATTTTTTGTGCGTCAGGGCGGTGATTTTATGGTAGACCATATAAACATCCCGCAGCCTCTACATACGAACATCTTATTCAGCACAGAGCTGTACAACTGTACATATTGTCTACCTACACCATCGATACTCCTTCTCTCTTTCTATTCCTTTTTCCTCATAGCCCTCTCCATGCGTCTCTGTAGATATACGTGTTTTTGTAAGGTCTGCCTCTGAAACGACTTCTTTGCGTAGGCTGATCCAACTTCACAGTAAATTCGGAGGGATATGTTGATATGTGTAGATATGTTCAGCTTTGCTTGCTGAAAACTATTTTTGAAATCTAGAACGAAAAAAATTTAACCATGTAAAGGTATGTATTTTATGTATACACGCGCATTTTTACCGGAAAAACTGTAAGAAGTCGAAACCAAATGTACAAATTAGTTGAAAACGAACAACACACAAAACTATCAAAAATGAATCCAGATCAGTCAAATTTCATAAATACTACTGAAAAACAAACTAAATATCACCAGAAAATAATACAAAAATAGACGAATAGTTCATGGCGATAATTATGACGTCAAAAAGTCTCGTCTAGAGATGGGTGTGTGCGTGTGGCATTATGAATCACCCGCTTCCAGCCACCAACCGAATATCACATTAATTTTCCGCTGTTTAGCTATTCATGTGGCTTGACACGTGTGTGTGTGTGTGTGTGTGTGTGTATGTGTGTGTGTGTGTGTGTGTGTGTGTGTGTGTGTGTGTGTGTGTGTGTGTGTGTGTGTGCGTGTGTGTGTGTGTGTTCAATGGCTTAGTGTGAACTGGCAAATGGTTTGCGCTATAGATTACAACGCCGGCTATTAAATATGCACGAAAGCAGAGCAGTGGGAAAGAAAAAGAGAGAGGGAGAGAGACAGATAGAGCGGTAAACATTGGTCGCATGGCGAAAAAACCAGCAAGTAACAGTTGGAAAGAGCATGAGAGTATGAAGAATTCACGCCTCAATTGAAGCGATTTGCGTTGGCCATTTGATCAATGTGTATCAATAATCAAAACACATTCACATACACGAGCGCACACACGCGCATACACACCAATCTATTTATCATATTTCTCACGATGACACATTAGTAGGAAGGTGAATAACAAAAAGACGGTGTTATTGATGATTTCAACGGCCCATCCTGAATATCACAAAACAACCCGCAGCGTGTTAGTGGTGTCGTGTCAGTGGTGTCGTGTCAGTGATGTCGTGTCAGTGATGTCGTGTCAGTGGTGGAGTGTCAGTGGTGTCGTGTCAGTGGTGGAGTGTCATTGGTGTCGTGTCAGTGGTGTCGTGTCAGTGGTGTCGTGTCAGTGGTGGAGTGTCAGTGGTGTCGTGTCAGTGGTGTCGTGTCAGTGATGTCGTGTCAGTGGTGGAGTGTCAGTGGTGTCGTGTCAGTGGTGGAGTGTCATTGGTGTCGTGTCAGTGGTGTCGTGTCAGTGGTGTCGTGTCAGTGGTGTCGTGTCAGTGGTGTTGTGTCAGTGGTATCGTGTGTCAGTGGTGTTGTGTCAGTGGTGTCGTGTCAGTGATGTCGTATCAGTGGTGTCGTGTCAGTGATGTGGTGTCAGTGATGTCGTGTCAGTGGTGTCGTGTCAGTGATGTCGTATCAGTGGTGTCGTGTCAGTGATGTGGTGTCAGTGATGTCGTGTCAGTGGTGTCGTGTCAGTGGTGTGGTGTCAGTGATGTCGTGTCAGTGGTGTCGTGTCAGTGGTGTCGTGTCAGTGGTGTCGTGTCAGTGGTGTCGTGTCAGTGGTGTCGTGTCAGTGGTGTCGTGTCAGTGGTGTCGCGTCAGTGGTGTCGTGTCAGTGATGTCGTGTCAGTGATGTTGTGTCAGTGGTGTCGTGTCAGTGGTGTCGTGTCAGTGGTGTCGTGTCAGTGGTGTCGTATCAGTGGTGTCGTGTCAGTGGTGGAGTGTCAGTGGTGTCGTGTCAGTGGTGGAGTGTCATTGGTGTCGTGTCAGTGGTGTCGTGTCAGTGGTGTCGTGTCAGTGGTGTCGTGTCAGTGATGTCGTGTCAGTGGTGGAGTGTCAGTGGTATCGTGTCAGTGGTGTCGTGTCAGTGATGTCGTGTCAGTGGTGTCGTGTCAGTGATGTCGTGTTAGTGGTGTTTACTGATGGGACCTTTTCAAACGTCACTGATGGCTTTATCAAGGCTATAACCAACACCTCATGCAATCCTTCTGCTATAATCCTCGATTATGTTTGTGCGTGTGTGTGTGTGTATGTGCGTTTGTGTATGTGTGTGTGTATGTATGTGTGTGTGCAGTGAGCAGGTGTAAGTGACCGAAGGGTGATGCAGTTATCCAAGTGGCGGATCAAGGAAAGTAGCATATGGGAAGCTTAAAGAGATTGGAAATACCTCAGAGTAATAAGCCTAGAAACTTCTTCATTCGTTGAATTCCTAAAAATTACTCATTTCATGTGAGTAATTACTTATATCAGTATCATAAATTACTCATCTCATTTATACCCTTGTTTTAATAATTATCTCACTCCCCCCAATATAAACTCCCTGGAGCCGCCATTGCCGTGGACTATGCAAATTCGGTGTGTGGAAGATATGCAAATCTCGACAGCGCTGGTCGCACATGTGGTGGCGTGTGGTGGCGCCGCCAATAATTGTGAGTGCGTTCATAGGCTATCATCGACAGAGGATCATACCGGCTCCAGTGAGCGATGAAGAGGCGGTTCATTGGCCGATCCAGAGGGGGGTTTAGGGGGATGAAGCCCCCCAAAATGCTTCCATCAACTCCTCATAACCAAGAGGCTCCCTAGAACAGGTCAGGAAAAAACATATCTCTCTGTAGAATTGGTTGATATAAGCATTATCGCAAAGACATTGCATAATGATGTATGTACATGACTGATCGCTCCCAAAATTCAGCCCCCCTCCAATTTGCACCCTGGATCCGCCATTGCGAGGAAAAGTGCCGCAGCCACTTGTGCATTTCCTGATTGCCGGGCAGAGTGGAGGAGTCAAATACAGAGTGTGAGAGTGAACGTTGGGTGACCTGAGTGTTGAAGGCAGCTAATGGGCCGACATTTGGCATGTTCTCAGGCGGATCTTATACACAAAAGCGCTCTTAACCAATGGCGGATCCAGCATTTATCCCCGAAAGTCGAAAGCGTCAAATTCACACGTTTCACACGATTTTATTACCAATTACTTATTGATTTATGTATTACAATTATTTATTATAGCTATATGAAAAAATAAGAATAAAAACGACGTAATCACAAAAACTTTTCCTATTTAATATTCATTCATAAAGCTTAAAAAGCGTAAAGTTCATTTGAGAGGATTAAGCAAAATATATTTTTCCCAGGGAAATTTTTTAAATCACAGGTAAAAAGATATACTTTCTGTAATTTTTCACAGGAATATTCGCACCCCTTTAGGAACGAGACTCGCACCTCCGTTTTAGAACCTCTGACTTAGCATCTCGGCTGCATCCGCTCATGGATTGAACCACGTGTATTTACATCACCGAACATACAACGGCGACTGAGTCAAATCAAATACAGCGTGTAGGACCTGTGAGGGCCTGTAGCTCTTGATAAGGAGCGGGCATATGCACAGGATGAGTATCTGATTAAATATTCATTGTTGGTCGATTGTGAACACAGTTCTCAACTACACTACACACATTGGCAGGGGCGGATCCAGGGTGCAATTCTGGGAGAGGATGAATTAATTTTTTTTGGAGGGCTGAATCATCGAAGGCGATCATTCATGCAATTATGCAACATCTTTGCGATAATGCTAATATCAACTAATTCTACGGAAAAAATATTTTTATTGATCTCTTGTAGTGAATCTCTTGGTTACGAGGAGTTGATGGAAACATTTGTTGGGGGGCTTTAGCCCCCCCCCCCCCCCCCTCAACCCTGGATGCGCCAGTTCTCATTTGAATCGTTCGATTGAATCTCGCTATACTTTTGAAACAAGCATTTGGGTTAAATACGTGATTCGTTGGGTTATTATTGTAAATTTGGATAAGTGGATTCATATACAAATACAGTATTGGATTGTTTGTTGTTTTGTTATTGTTATTTGTTGTTGTTGTTGATTTTGTACCGCTGTTGTTTGATGCGTGTGTGTTTTTCCGGTGATGTAAATGAGGATATGTGTGTTCTGTATACTATATAATTAAGTATTGGCAAAATAAACATGTATTTCTTTCTTTCTTTCTTTCATATGAAACTCAGTCTAGCACAATAGAAAATTCGATTAAAAAAATAAGAGAATATTTGAAGATAAAATTATTTTCCATTATTTAAACATCAAGAATTTGAAGTTCCCAACTTTAATCACCATCTTGATGGGAATTCAGTTAGACAATAGACCGAACCCTCACTTGCCCTATCCCTATCACTTGCCCCCAAAAAACATCCCTACACTGGTCACACCTGGCAGGAACACACATACACACACACACACACATACACACACACACACACACACACACACACACACACACACACACACATACATGCTTCAAACATCTGCACAAAATCTGCCAATCTAAATGTACACATTTGAAGATATCTGTGTGTGTGTGTATGTGTGTGTGTGTGTATATGTGTAGGTGATCACCGTTGAGATTACCTAAGATGAGTACATATGCATGACCATGTACATACCTGCCTATTCTTGTGTGTGTGTGTGTGTGTGTGTGTGTGTGTGTGTGTGTGTGTGTGTGTGTATGTGTGTGTGTGTGTGTGTGTGTGTGTGTAAGTGTTTATGTGCTTGTGTGCCTGTTTGTGTGCAGGCATGCATGGACTCGAATTGGGTGGGCTCAAACTTACACACACACACACACACACACACACATACAAACACATTGGAATATACAGCAATATGCACACATGCGCACATACGCATTCATATAAACGTGCACACGCAGTCCTCTCACTATAGAGCGGTCATCCACGCGTGCCCTAATAAAGACACGACAATATACCTACATCAATACACACACACACACACACACACACACACACACACACACACACACACACACACACACACACACACACACACACACACACAGACACGCACAAACACATGCATATGTGTGTGCGTGCTAGATTGGCCATGTTTACGCGCAGACCTGCCTGTTTTAGCCGGCGAAAAACAATGGCACAACTATTTCTGGTCCATTGTGAACGCACACGAAGACTGGAGCATGTCTGATATGCGTACGTGCGTGTGTGTGTGTGTGTGTGTGTGTGTGTGTGTGGCACGTGTTTGGGGACAATAGTGGCGCAGTGTGTAGTGGCAAGGCAATAACAGATAGGAGCAGAGATAGAGAACAGGATGAAGCAAGCAGAGACAAAGAAGAGAGAGACATGCAAAAATCCGACCAGATCTGGGATGAGCCAGTTTGATGTGTCCTAGATGAGATGGGGTCGCGTGCCGCATTGTCAATTAGTGCATTCTCTTGTTAGGAACGCTCTCAGTCTCTGTAATTTCTCTCTGGCACTCTATCATCTCTCCTCCACTTGCACCATTTTTGCTTACTCTATTGCCTTCCTTATCCCGTCGCTCAGAACTGATGCAAGCTCTTATGGGTCCGCCTCGAAAGCAATAAGTGGGGCCTCTATCATCAATAAAGCGCCATATTATTAAATGTACGATTTGTGAAAATGCATGTATCTCGGTCTTCTGGGTCTTCGTAATCTGGAATCGTAGGGAACTCATCACTGGTGAACATAGCAGAGCTTTATCCTATCACCAACATATTTCGACACAATCAACTAACAGATTTCAAAAGGAAAGGAAAGGGCGTGTTGAAAAATTCGTTTGTGGGCGTGGCCAAGCCAATTTCCACCAATCACCGACGTGCTTCTGTATAACCCCCACTGAGGGGGTAATTGGCCCCCTGCCAGGTTGACGCAAACACAGCTAGGTGATGCCGTCAAGCGTTCGTCTTCTTATGAAACCCGTCCCGTCCAGAACGTTCCGCCGTTACTGATGTCGATAAACAGACCCCCTGACGCTCATAAGCATCCTCTGCTCACCCCAACCCCCACGGGGGGTTGTTGCCCCCCGTCGTGATCGACGCACGACGAATAATATGCGCGTCTGCAGTGTCAGAGTGCCAGTCGACACACACGCACGCATACAAACGTGTTTAGTTATACACTGCACGGTGCAGATAGAATTCCCGCGGCAGTGGCATTGTGCTATGATGACGACAGATGTCAACATACACACACACACACACATACACACACACATACGCACATACATCTAGGTACATGCACATTTCAACGGGTGCTTGAACAGAATCGACAATAGCCGTTCAAATGACAAAACTAACGAAAGCGCACCCACTGAGCACATACACACACACACACACACACGCACACATACACATAATCAGTCAAAGCCCGTATGCAAATAGCATTGTGAAGTGAAAAGTAGGGGAATATGTGTGTAATATAGTGAAAAAATGTAAAGGAATATCTAGCTACATAAAGGAAGGAGGCATTTTTGTCCTGGGGTATACAATAACGTGGGAAATTTAACAGTTCCTAATTTGTTTTTATATGTTTTTTGTTTTGTTTTAATAGCTTGATGTATATGAGATTGCTTCATGTGAGTGCGTAGCATTAGACAAAAAATGGTGTGATGAAAGAAAAAAAGATGATAAGATGGAATAATGTATTCCAGTTACTTGTTAGTTTTCGTTCTTCCTCTATGCATTTTCAATGTTTCTTCGTTTTTCTTCTTGACGACGTTTGGCTTTGCTGCTTAAAAGTCACCTAGATCACTGTTCACCGAAAGTCTCATCAAAGGCGCCGCCTGATGCGAGCCATTGCGTCCAATGCGTGGTTAGTCGGGTCATTCCGAACACTCGCCAGAACCAAGCAACACACTCCACTCTCGGGACCGAAGCTATCGGATCTCAAAGAACCCCGGCCGCGGCCAACAATCAGTTCAGGTTGGGCGCCAGTGGCTCCGATTTCTAGGTCCCTCAGGCTGAGACACGCGGTGAACTTGGAAGTGTCATTTGAAGCACAGACGTCTGGGCAGACTCTGAGCAGTTCCATGCAAAGTAAATTGTTCTCAAACATGTGAGTGTAGTGTGATTTACGAAGGCTTTGAAAATATAAACACATCACGAAGACGTACACTGGGGTCCCAGTCGCTCCTCATAAAAATATAGCATGCCATCAGAATTTAAAATCATTATCAGCATCATCAAATACGAGGTGCTGACATCCTAACATCCTCGTATAAATACTCCTAAGCATGTTACTTCACTATTGCATTCTACCCTGTGGTCTTGGCGAATTGGCTTTGCACCCATTAAAAATTCATCAATGATGACAAGAGCTGGGTACACAGTATCTAACCTAACCTAACCTAACCTAACCTAACCTAACCTAACCTAACCTAACCTAACCTAACCTAACCTAACCTATCTTTCTAACCTAACCTAACCTGAGATTTTGTGAGCTCAATTTGAAACCCACAACCTGTCCTCATGTTGACAGACTTAATGAACTCTCTATGACAGAGTTCAGAGTTATTCTCAGAGCCGTAGCGACCGCTCTCCGCACCCCGGCCTGGAAAGGGCGAGTGTAGAGTGACCCCGTTTCCTCATGTATGATATTAATATGTATCATAATGCAGCGCACACATTTAACTTACGTCCCCAGGAGACCGAGGGGCTGCTCGTAACTGTATTATACCAAAGTCGGACCTCTATTATAATAGTGCTTTATTTATAATGGGGGCCCAATTATTGCCTTCGAGGGCCCCATAAGACCTCGCTTCAACTCTGATTATTCAATGACTCAGGATTTCATTAGGATTGAGTTAAAGATTTCTTTAGAATTCTGCATTATTCACGCAATAGGGTCTCTTTATGACCCAACCTTTGGTCCCTGAATACAAATTTCTGGGTGACCAACTCTGCTGACGATAAAAAAATTACCAAGGACGGTTCGCTGGCTCATATCCGTCCACTTTTGTACCACGTGTGAGTTGAAGACCACTGACCACGATCAGAATACAAATCAGCAAGTTTAAGTAAAAATCGTGCTGGCTAAACGGAGTCGATTGTGATCAGACAGCTGGAGCGTTTTTCAACCTCAACCCCGGCAGATGGGAACAACGGGTCGTGCCCTTCTGTGGGAGTGAGGACATGGGGAGGGCTATTGGGGGAGAGGTCAACCGTCCACTGACCGCAGCACACACACACACACACATACATACACACACAGCACGATGTGACCATTTAATTTATGGCCTCATGCCGCCACAGCACACTAATACACACACACACACACACACACACACACGCATATATATACGTACACACAGGACACACAGGACAGACAGACAGACAGACAGACTCACGGACAAGTTTCGGTGAAAACTGCGCCAATATCGTCGCAGTTTGATCGGCGCCGCGACAAATTGATTACGGACACCAGGTGTTGGAGCTGGTGCGGCAAAGGGTTGCCGAGCTAGCATGGATTCAGGAGTGATTGGACAGACAGCATACAGACACACACACACACACACACACACACACACACACACACACAGACACACACAGACACACACACACAGGACGAGTCCACTTGCACATTAGCCGACCGCGGGTGTCAACCGCACACGACTTGTGTCCCGGACACCGTCCATCTCAACAGTTGGCGTCTCCGAAGCTCTCAGTTTCCACCAGTGCTAACATCCATACAAGTGTGTGTGTGTGTGGGTGTGTCTGTGTGTGTCTGTGTGTGTGTGTGTGTGTGTGTGTATTTGTAGACCATCTGTCGATGCGGTGAGAGCGCGTGTTGAGGCGTTGCGTGGGAGACACCGACCACAGCACGTTTTTCGGCGGTCACAGCTGATGATCCTCCCACCGCTCCTACTTGCTTTTCTCTACCTTCTCTTCTAATCTTTCTTTTCCTTCTTGTTCCTGTTGGCTTTCGCTGTCACGTCCACCTGCACCTTAATTACGCGCGGCAGAGATCGCGGCAGCTTGTCCTAGTTGAGGAGGATGACGGGCATCCTGCAAAAGGATACTCGGATGAAACTCGGTTGCAGCTTGATTTCGCTATTCGGGTGCAGATTAGCCGTGTCAGAGACGTGAGGAAATTGGCTTTGCAATCAAACATCCATTGCAGTTAAAAGACATGCAACTTAGAAAAAAATATCATGTTGCTGTTTTAGTGGTCCAAAATATTGGAGTTCTAGGATTAAATGTTGGTGGTCTAGGATTTTTCAAGTGGATGAAACGGTCTGAAACTCGTCAGTGATATCAAAGAATATGCCTTCACCGGTGCATTCAAACATACAATTAGCCTTCCCCCACAAAGGAGAGATCTTCGGACCAGCCAAATTGACTCCGGGTCGATATTCAGGCTCTAAGTAACAATACATGCAAACACTGTTGTTTTTTCAATATTGCAGTAACGACGGCTCAACCACCTTCTTGAGAAACAGTCTAGGCACACTCAGGCTGTATGCCGTTGGTGGCGTGCTAGTGGTGGCGTGCTAGTGGTGGCGTGCTAGTGGTGGCGTGCTAGTGGTGTCGTGCTAGTGGTGGCGTGCTAGTGGTGGCGTGCTAGTGGTGGCGTGCTAGTGGTGGCGTGTTGGTGGTGTCGTTGAGTCAACACGGTCAGCTGTGACCGCTAAACGTCGTCGATTTGCTGGCGGTCTGTGAACATGCAAAAAACAGCCCACCTTATCGTGAGAACCGAATCTGCGAGTGTGCGTGCGCGTGTGTGTCTGTGTGTGCATGTGTGTATGTATGTGTGTGTGTGGTTACCTTGCTGAGGACAATTATCATCTCCCGCGTGTGCGGCTCTTTGATCTTGGCTCAATAATTAAGTAAAATACACCTTCACGCCAAGTTGTGTTTTTTTCATAGGCGGTGTGCGGATTAGTATGAAGTGACTACCAACACACTAACACACTAACCATTTTGGGGCATTGATTCCTACGAGAAACGCGTAAAAAAGACTAACAACTGGAAGTTGGCACCTTAGTTCAACTTTTAACAGCATATAATAATAAAGACCCTATCGTATTTACTCAATCTTAACACATTGTTTTAAACGCAAGTACTTCATAAACAAAAGTATTCGTAATTTGGGTGTTTTGCATTCTTTCAAGATATATATTTGTTTTTAACGCATTTCAAACATCACTAATCAATATGATATGCAGCGTATACACAGTCGGTTCGATCGTCATTTATATAGTTTGCACTAACATTCCCGCTGAATTTTTTGATTTTTCCAAGCGGCATTGACGATTTGTAGCATTTTTTCTTAATAAATAACGGACATTTTGCTATTATTGCTCGAAAATCAATGCTACTCAATAGAAAATCAATTTCATGCTTGAAGCATCGAACATATTTTCTCGGCACGAATTCTCCGCAGTTGAATGAATTTGAAAAAACTTACAACATATAAAAATATGGGTAAATTTGTAAAATATATTGTTTGAACTTATTAAATCACTTATGTACATATATTTACATAACCGTATACTTTTCTCAATATGATATTCATAATACATGAAGAAATATTACCCTCAAGTGCGTTTTTTGCCATACACATGTGTGCCTGTCTCCTCTTTTAGCCAAGCGATTGCGTCTACGTGACAATTCCTGGCTGACCGGATTATAAACGCCTGTTGAATGAGATATTCGTCCCTTTTGTGTGCCATCGTTTTCCCAGTTGAACTGTCCGCCTGTTTGTCTATGGGGATCTATTTCTGAATGGCCTCTTATGACGTAAGAGGCCCTTGAGTGGTTTACAAAGCGTGTGGCGATGGTGTCGCCATCTGTCGGTGAACTCAGCGTTTGCATATCAAGTGTGTTTGAATTGAGCAGATAATCACGACTGCATTACAATGGCACATCAAGAGGTTTATTAATTCAGTGCAGCTCACTTGAGCCCCGATACTTGAATATCATATTAATGCGCAAAAATATAACCTGTGATCAAAAATATTTATGGTGACAGTTAATTACGACAACTACAAAAAAGCTTACACGAACCTGAGTTTTTAATTGGAATTAAAATGTTAAACCCTTCTAGAAGTACATGAAAAATCAACCTGTAAGATTTTCAGTGTGATTTTCAGATTTTCATAGTGTGAACTGCAAGATTCCTGTTGCAGAAATATTACGGTCCATTCATTTTTTGCATGTACGTATTGATTAATAGCGGCACCATTTCGAAGCAGAAATACTTTGAGACAAATTCCCAATGACCAAAAACTATATATTCTGTCTTCTAGCCTCCAAAGAACAATATCTCACAATATATCACCTTCATTTCTGGACTCGTATCTCTCCTCTCCAGACTTCTCGTACTGAACATCGCACTACCTATCGTCTATCTCTCAATATCCTCTAAATGCGAGATCGCTATCATCTTAACATCCTGTCTCCTTTATCCCCGGCACTCTCTATGTGTGTGTGTGTGTGTGTGTGTGTGTGTGTGTGTGTGTGTGTGTGTGTGTGTGTGTGTGTGTGTGTGTGTGTGTGTGTGTGTGTGTGCGAGTGTGTGTGTGTGTGCGAGTGTGTGTGTGTGTAAACATGACAATTACGTGGCTATCTGTCGGTGTGATCGCGTTAGAACGACGCTACGAACGATACAGCATTCAGGACAATACCATCTCGCTTGGATCATGTCTGCCTGTATGTATGTGTGTGTGTGTGTGTGTAAGTGCACGCTGCCGGGCCATTAGTCGGCGTTGTTTGCACGCATTGTGCGCGTAAAACGACGCGTCGTTGACATATAATGGCGCAGCGCTCACAAACGCCGCGCGACATCAGATACAGGCGTCAATGGCCGTGTTGTGTCCAGCCATCGTAGTGTACCGGGCGCGTAATGTGCTCCTCACGCACACACGGAGACACACACACATAAATACATACATACATACACACACATGGGCACGAACTGAAAGAGCCATTAGACGATGGACGACGGTGATTCCTGCAGCGTCACACATTACAACGTCTTTGGGAATTTCGCAGATGGCACTCCGCTTTACTCTTCCCCCCTCTCTCTCTCTCGTCACCTTCCATCTCCTCTCCACCTCTACCTTCTATCATTTCTGTTGTTCCTACCGTGTATCCTGAGGTATCGTAGGGTGTCCGTTGTGTTGTATTCCGTAGCGCCGTTGACGATTAAGCTGGTGGACAGGAATTCAAGGACGAGCAGCTGGCCAAGAGAAGCATCAGGCCATGATGAAAGAGCGTTGCACTCATGTGGGTTGGCTGGGGCAAGCAAAGGGGCTCAGGGAGTGACTTGACTTCTTCGAGATACACTCTCCCGTCGGCCGTTGATCAAACGTCTAAAGGTAGCTGAGAGGGTATCAGAAGGCGTGTCCTGGATGTCAAGGATCACACACTAGCCTGTCATGGCAGTGTCAAACAGCAGTAGCAACTCCACTTTCTCCATCATTACACAAGCATCTGCCACCTTCCAAACAACAACAACATCTGGTCATTTCTGGGTTCGAAACGGATGTGGCCGTTTTATGCTAGCAAATTCCTGTGGAAAATCCTCTCTGATTGATTGATTGATTGAATGTACGAGTGAATGGATGAATTTGCTCCTTTGTGAAGGAATTAAATTAGGCATTTCTGCTTCTGACGAGTGTCCATGACGAACTTTTTTTGTCAAGACGTAACGGTGTAAATATTTGCAATAGAAATATGAACATTTCAGGACTTGCTGGTAACAGTTGAGTTATGATCTGGTGTAGATTTCAGCACCCTGCGATTATTTAGGGCGGAGTTGACAAATATGAGGCATCACTTTTGCAACGATCCTTGCAAATTTGCAATATGAAAGTGCAACCGCACATTGCAGCACTCTTCTCGGCAAAACAAATGCCAAAGTCACATTGAAATATACATGAGAGTCAATGTCTATCTATAAATCATGTGCACACACGCACACACACACACACATACACACACACACACACACATACACACACACACACACACATACATTCCATAGTTACATTACAATATGTGTGAGCACATGAGAGAGTGTGTATGTGTGTCTGCATCTGTACGAGTGGCTGTACACACGAGTGTTGATGTGTGTGTGTGTTGCTTTTGATCAAAGCAGACAACACACACACACACACACATACCCACACATACACACATACACACATACATACACAGCCATATTTACACAAACACACATACACATACACGCATACAAACTCATAATATATCCCCAGCTTCCTGTCATATCTGTGTATGTGTGTGTGTGTGTTTGTGTTTCTTTTTCTCCCGCCCATCCGTGTATGTGTGTGTGTGTGTGTGTGTGTGTGTGTGTGTGCAGCCAGGTGTGTGTAGGCGGGAGTTTGACGCGAGTCAATGAGAGCAGTCACACACACACACACACACACACACACACACACACACACACACACACACACACACACACACACACACACACACACACACACACACACACTCATTCACACATAGACACACACACACAGAGTTGTCACACTATACTGATCACGTACACACGCACTATTCTTTGCCTGTTGGCTTCGAGTACCGGTGTGTGTGTGTGTGTGTGTGTGTGTGTGTGTGTGTGTGTGTGTGTGTGTGTGTGTGTGTGTGTGTGCGTGTGTGTGTGTGTGTGTGACGTGGTCATTGATGCGTGCACAATGGCTCGTGTGCGCAGATGACACAATCTGTGTGTTATGACTCGGCGGGACGTCACATACACACACACACACACACATGCACACATGCAGAGTAAGTTGTCATCGCCCATGGTAACTGCATACCACTCTCAAACTCTGTTTTTTCTCACCTCCCATACCCTGACGCGCCCCCTTATCTCACGCCCTTATCTTTGCACTGAGCGCTAACTTTTGACACAGTCCGTCTGTTTATATATGTGTGTGTGTGTGTGTGTGTGTGTGTATGTGTGTGTGTGTGTGTGTGTGCGTGTATACGTGACTGTACGTTTGTGTGTGCACGCCTTTGCGCCTTTACTTTACTTTACGCCCTAACACGTACACAGGTAAAGTCCCTTTAGCCGACCCGAACGGAATGCTCTCCATTAAATTTGCTTCATTTAATATAGAATTGAATTCAAATTTATGCTATATAAAAGTTATCAGTAGGGTGACCTTTTGGAATCAAGAAAAGTTGCGCTAAAAAATCCTAAAAGTTGCGCTAAAAAGTTGCACTTAAAATTGTGCAGAAATTTCACTAAAATCCGTAAAAGGGTAGTGAAAATCACTTAATTATGAGAAACATACTTTTTGTGAGGAAAATGTGTACTTTTTACATTCCATAACTATTACCACAATACGTTTTGAGCATCTAAATCGCAAATTTCGCAATATTTGGCTTATAAGTTGAGCTCAATGGTTCGCTAAATATCGTCAATTTTAAAAAATAGGATAATAAAATTTAAACACTTAAATCACTCCTTAACATGACACTTTTGTAGTTTCACGTTTTGGTTTCTACTCAATAATGCATTTTGAGCATTCGCGGTTGCGTTAAGATTGTGTTTCACAAGCTTGTCTAGTCTATCGAGTCTGTCGCACCGATGCCTGGTAGTGATATTTAAATACACAATATAATTTGAAATACTCACTTAATTTCAATTCTCTTAAATGTTCCAAGTTCTAAATGGATTTTGCAGATAAAACATCATCTGATTATGCGGTAATTATATTCAAGTGTTGTTGATCTAACTATTTGCTCTAAGGTTGCTCGAAAAGTATAAAAATTAATGTTTATTTCTATTGCACAAATGCACGTGTCTATATGGGAGATTTATGTCTAAATATATTGTCTATCTATCCATCTATCTATCTATCTATCCATCTATCTATCTATCTATCTATCTATCTATCTATCTATCTATCTATCTATCTATCTATCTATCTATCTATCTATCTATCTATCTATCTATCTATCTATCTATCTATCTATCTATCTATCTATCTATCTATCTATCTATCTATCTATCTATCTATCTATCTATCTATCTATCTATCTATCTATCTATCTATCTATCTATCTATCTATCTATCTATCTATCTATCTATCTATCTATCTATCTATCTATCTATCTATCTATCTATCTATCTATCTATCTATCTATCTATCTATCTATCTATCTATCTATCTATCTATCTATCTATCTATCTATCTATCTATCTATCTATCTATCTATCTATCTATCTATCTATCTATCTATCTATCTATCTATCTATCTATCTATCTATCTATCTATCTATCTATCTATCTATCTATCTATCTATCTATCTATCTATCTATCTATCTATCTATCTATCTATCTATCTATCTATCTATCTATCTATCTATCTATCTATCTATCTATCTATCTATCTATCTATCTATCTATCTATCTATCTATCTATCTATCTATCTATCTATCTATCTATCTATCTATCTATCTATCTATCTATCTATCTATCTATCTATCTATCTATCTATCTATCTATCTATCTATCTATCTATCTATCTATCTATCTATCTATCTATCTATCTATCTATCTATCTATCTATCTATCTATCTATCTATCTATCTATCTATCTATCTATCTATCTATCTATCTATCTATCTATCTATCTATCTATCTATCTATCTATCTATCTATCTATCTATCTATCTATCTATCTATCTATCTATCTATCTATCTATCTATCTATCTATCTATCTATCTATCTATCTATCTATCTATCTATCTATCTATCTATCTATCTATCTATCTATCTATCTATCTATCTATCTATCTATCTATCTATCTATCTATCTATCTATCTATCTATCTATCTATCTATCTATCTATCTATCTATCTATCTATCTATCTATCTATCTATCTATCTATCTATCTATCTATCTATCTATCTATCTATCTATCTATCTATCTATCTATCTATCTATCTATCTATCTATCTATCTATCTATCTATCTATCTATCTATCTATCTATCTATCTATCTATCTATCTATCTATCTATCTATCTATCTATCTATCTATCTATCTATCTATCTATCTATCTATCTATCTATCTATCTATCTATCTATCTATCTATCTATCTATCTATCTATCTATCTATCTATCTATCTATCTATCTATCTATCTATCTATCTATCTATCTATCTATCTATCTATCTATCTATCTATCTATCTATCTATCTATCTATCTATCTATCTATCTATCTATCTATCTATCTATCTATCTTCTTGTGTGTGCCGTGCCGCAATTATTACTGATATTATGCAATAAAAGCATCTGTCAATATTGTTCCGAGTGTCACATAAATCATTTTATTGCAATAACGTGATTGCGTGGTTCCGCAAGTTCATAGCATCTTTCTTCCATCGCATGTTCTGCTTTCAAGACTGTGTGTGTTCAAACAAACACACAAACAAACAAACGAAATGTTATTATGCATAATAAGAAACAGATCGGGTAATGGTCGTGTTCTACCGTAGACACGCCTCATGAACTGATACATCCTGCAAAAACTGCATGTCATCTGTGCTCAATGCATTTCGATATTCGGGCACTCAATCCACATGCGTACACACAGAGAGATAGAGAGAGAGAGAAAAGATATCCAACCCAGGGGTGAGCTACAGTGTTCATATTCGTGCTGGTGTTTACAAGTGTTTTTAAAAGTGATTGTCACCATGATATCACACATCTGCAGACTCAGAAGCCCATAACGGCTGTCAAACACAGGTGAAGCTCCGAATTAAACATCCGGATGAGCATCCGGGAGTAGGTTCTCCTATGTGGTGTTGAGTTACAATTTTAGATACGATGCTACATTCAATATAGGCTTTCAAAAACGGCTTATTCTCTGGGATCATTGAGAGCAGACGACGTAACAAGTGTTCCGTTGCAGACGCAGGTGACCGCTACCGAGCTGACTTCTCGACTTTTTTCTACTGATACCGCACTCTTAATTTTAGGATCATTTTATTTTTAAAATTGTAGATTTCGGCTAGCATCGCTACTGGGACAACCACACAGAATTTGATCAATCACGATGTGTGCAATGCTTTTGAAACAGTCATCACTACATTTGTGTTATAATTTTCAATGACCGACAAGAATGGTCTGTCTGCTAGAGACGATGATACGACGTGTGACACGGCTCGTCCAAGTGGAGCGTGCATGTTCGATGCTGGTACTTCTCATCTGCCTTCTCACAGTCGTGCAAATAATCACTCGGTCAGTACAGAACGGGAAAGCGATAACCACAAACTGAAATAATCTATTAGCATATATTATATACGTATTCAATGTAGTACATTTCTCACGAGTCCATTTCTGTGTGTGTGTCTCACAGGCAGCATGAAAGCACAGTGCTGGAAGAGGGTAATCACGGCTGGAGCCACACGCTCTATTCGTACCTGCTACGTCCTAGTCAGTGTTGTCTCAAGCTGAGCTTGTTTGGTGGTCACATCATCCCCGGACACTCAGCAGCACTCGACGGAGATAAGATGGTGTGTCTGGACGAAGCGTGGCGTCCGCCTACAAACCGCTGTCTCGTCTACTCATTCGGCATCAACCACGAGTGGAGTTTCGACCGCGCCATCACATCTCGTCTCGGATGCAACGTGATGGCGTTTGATCCGTCAATGAGCACGCCCGACAACGACTCGCTGACCGAGTTCGGGGCGCGCTTCTTCCAGATCGGTCTGTCATCAGGACGACGTGACGGGGCAGGCTGGCAACTGGCATCGCTAGCACAGCTGCGTCGAGCTCTGGGCCACTCGCTCACGCCCCTACACTTTCTCAAGGTGGACGTGGAAGGCAGCGAGTGGGAGTGGATCGAGCAAGAAACACGGGACTCACTCTCATCTGTGTGGCAGATCGCTGTCGAGGTGCACCTGAAACACGTACGCAGACCGCTATGGGCAAAACGCTATGTCCTGGCTCTGAGAAGACTGCACGACATTGGCTTTCGGCTGGCATACTCGCAGGCAAATCGCGCCCTGGCAGCCAGTGTGACGGTAGAGGGAATAGCAGAGCCCGTGTCGCAGTGGTACGAACTGTTGCTGCTCAACACCAACATTCAACTGCCGCAAACAGACTAGCATCGCGTCCACCAGTATGAGCAGCGTTCCGCACTCGACACGAGACAAACACTCAGCATGAGAACAGGGTGCAGAATGATCCAGCTTGGTCAAATATCTGCTAACCTTCTGTTGTGTGATTGTGTACCAAGTGTGAGAGAAAGCATATGGTTGTGTCAGTGTGCGCTAGTATATATATATGTCCGTATATGGTGCTATCCACACTCAGGATGTCTAGCACCACACACGGACACAATGTTCACACGCCTTTCATGTACATGTTTACCGAGTTTATGTTGATAATACATGAACATATGCTGCATTGTACACCTTTACAACTGAAAATTTTTCTGGATATTGTGAAACAATTGTTCTAAAAGTTCAAAATTGTCCTGAGTCTATATAGTTGCTCTTAAAAATGAAAAACTTGCAAAAGTTGCGCTAAAAACAAAAAGTTGCATTCATAACTTATTTAATACTTACCTCAGCTCAATGAAATATTGATTTTTGGCTCCTTATGATGAACAGATTATATGATAAAAAAGATGCATTTACAACAAAGGTCATCCAAGGTCAAGTATATCCGAAAAAACGAAAACATTTGTTGAATTCACCCAATTTCAATTACGGTTTCAATTGTCGGTGCGATATATTTTCTTGCCGTTTTTTTCTCCAAAATCTCGGCTGAAAGCTCTGTGTCAGGATGACAACACGGGCGTAGCCAGAAATTATCTAGGGGAGCACAAAAGTTGGATCACATCAAGACAGAGAGACAGCAAAAATACTCCGCCTGAAAATAAGGTGCAAATAAGAAGCGATGAACAACAAAAATCAACATTGAAGCAAAATCAACATTTCAACAAAAATCAGCATTGCAATAAAATCAAAATTTCAACAAAAATCAAAATTTCAACAAAAATCAAAATTTCAACAAAAATCAAAATTTCAACAGAAATCAAAATTTCAACATTACAACAAATCAACATTGCACAGATTCAACGGTGTTGCATTCGAGTGATTGGAGAATAAAAAGTAACTCATCCGTTATCGCGATACCACAGAGCGTCGAAGAACTAGGCACACACACAATTACACACACTTACACACTCAAACACACACACACACACACATACAAACTGCGAAACTCGTTTGCGGAGCATTGAGGAAGAGTGTGAGAGATCAATTGATGACAGATCTTTAGTGCAAACACACTGACTGAGATTGCATTCGCACAGGTGGACACACACACACACACACACACACACACACACACACACACACACACACACACACACACACACACACACACACACACACACACACATACACACTCAGCTGAACAGCGTCACTCGAAGCCAGACTGTGACAAAAATTGCGCATTACACAGCGCATGGGAGAATGAGTTGTGATCGCTCTTTCTAGCATTTGTCCTATGGAGCAACGTCATACTTGCTCACACACACACACACACATACACACATACACACATACATACACTCGCACACATGTACACGGCTGCAAGTGTGAAATCTCTCATGCCCCCTTCGAGGGGGCTGAGGCAAGAGGACAGGAAGATTGGAGCATGGGGAGAGGTTGTTTGATTAATTGATGAGGGCGGATCAACCCTTGCATCTCTGTGTGTGTGTGTGTGTGTGTGTGTGTGTGTGTGTGTGTGTGTGTGTGTGTGTGTGTGTGTGTGTGTGTGTGTATGTGTGTGTGTGTGTGTGTGTGTGTATGTGTGTGTGTGTATGTGTGAAGCGGCGCGGGCCTCTTTGGAAAACATGTTCTGTTTCCGCATCACTAAATTTGAATAAACACTTATCCACACACGAGTGCCGCACACACACACACACACACACAAGCACACACACACACACACACACAAGCACACACACACACACGCACATACATACATACACATACTCCGAAATGTCACAAAGCATTGGCCAACTACTGCGAAATATCGGCGCAAGTAATCAATACTTTGCTCGAGCAATGGAGAATTCGCACACAAGAAAGTTATCAGCTGAAAACTTGTCCGAATATACTTCCATATAAGCTGAAGGCCCCAACAGCCATACCAACAGGTGAGAAGTTTGAATGGTCCAAGAAGCTTCGATGAGGGCTAAGTAGTTAAGTAGACATCCAGTTAAGTTTACTGGAAACGCATGGGCGGATCTAGGAAGGAAGGCAGCGGTGTTTTGTCTCCTCAATCCAACAAGCAGAGTCGTAGCGAGGTCTTATGGAACCACTTCTGACAAGGGAATAACTAGGGCCCCTATTATAAGTGAAACATCATTATAAAAGAGGTTTGAATTTGAGAAAATGCAGTTTCGAGCAGTCCCTCGGTCTTCTGGGGACTTACTGTACTACAGCCGAATAATCAGTAAGATGAAGTATATATATGATAATTAATCATATTCTCTTCACGTAATTTAATTATTCTCGATAGAAATACCAGCACACACACACACACAAAACACACACACACACATACAATCCATTGATTCGAATCAAACGTTCTGCGCCAGTCTTGTACTGAAGAACAACATAATTAACTAGGAAATAATCTCCACCAATTTCACCCGGTCAAATGAGATAAGCAGGAACTACGAGAAATAAATAAATAACAGAAAATATACACGATTTCGCTATGAGTGTGTTGTGGCTAGTGTGCAAACATGCGGTCGGGCTATTGGGAAACACTATTTGACGTTTGTATATTCAACAGTTGCATAGGTGCATCACTATGCAACGTCTTTAGGATAATGATTATATATAAAAAATTATACAAGAATATATTGCTATAGAACTATTTAGTAACCTAACCAAAAACATGATTACAACCCTTACGATACTGAGCCCACTACAGATGCTCATTTGTAATATATTTATCTATTCTTTATAGTGTTTTTTCTCGTGTCATTGTTTATAAGTTGTTATTGTGTTGTGATGTATATACGAATCTAACAGACTGTTGCTACATGCATTTTAACACTACAATTGCGACAATCTATACCTTTCAGAAACGAACCCAACCGTTTCACCTCGCCAGGGAATCGAACCCTGGACCTCTCGTGCACAAAGCGGGTGTCTTAAGCACTCGGCTAGGAGGCGGCAAGCTTACCAAATCAACACCTGCATTTCAGTACATGTACCTCATGTGTCATGTACATATCATCCTGTACATGTACGTCATGTACATATCATCCTGTATATACATATATACACTGGCGGTTGAACAATACAATTGAATCGCCGAATTTCGAATGTGCGTGTGTGTGTGCGTGTGTGTGTGCGTATTCGTGTGTGTGTGTGTGTGTGTGCGTGTGTGTGTGCACTTTGGGCCACCAAAGCGGATGTAGAGTCATTAGAAGTCATAAAGACAAGTGTGGCTCATACAGTACGTGTGTCTATGCATCCGTGTGTGTCACTGTGTGTCAGTGTGTGTATGTGTGTGTGTGTGTCAGTGTGTGTGTGTGTATATGTGTGTGTGTGTGTGTGTGTCAGTGACATGCTTTATGTGCACTAATTGTCAGTGGCACGTCCGCAGTGGGCCCGCCCACACCTGAGCAGAGGCGTTACCAGCTAGCGGTATACAGGGGGGCGACGGTAGCATAGACATGGCTAGACTAACAAAAGGGGATTTGAAGAGAGAATAGTGGTGATATCTTGCAGCAATGACTTCAACAAATGTAAAAACTGAATTTGCAGCGTTTGGTTTAGATCATGGATTTCCAACCGGGGGTAAGTCACCCCCGGGGGTAGTTTATTAATTTTTCGATGCATAAGTATATCGATGTTGATTAGGTTAACATTGTGAAAAAGCTAACATACTCAATGTGACATGCTAATTCGGTAACAAAATGAAAACGGTTGGAAAAGAAACAAAATTAGCAGCAAATAAAAAATATATGTACAAAAAAAGAAAATATAAAATAGAGAATAAGAATAGAAAAACAGAAAAAGGAAAAAGAAAAAAAATATAATAATAATAAAACATATGAAATTAGCAGCAAAGAATAGGTTAATTCATATATAAGCCTGGAATCGCTCGGATAATGAATATAAATTCAGCCCACAGCACTAACCCCCAGATGATAGTTCTGCAGTCGCCCCTGGCGGCCAGACTTTTTTCTTCTCGGGAAATTTCTACTGTTGGCGGACGGCGGAAGGTGCTAATGTTGTTGAGTACACCGCCTGCCGCCGTAGATCACCTGCGTACCAGAGGCGGCGCCAGGAGGCGGGCTTACTGGGGCTAAAACCCACCCCCAAAAAAGTTCCGAACATCCCTACGAACCCACCAAACAAATCCTGACCATATATATTTCGAGTGTAGTTCCATATGTTTTGACAATCCCCCACCGCATATTCTTCCTTAGCCCCCCACCGGAAAAATCCTGGCGCCGCCACTGCCACGCACGACCGCCACAAAAGCGAGCAGTAATTGGCCGGCACAGAGCAGAAATTGTGCCGTCTGGAGGGCTGGCAGACCGGTTAGTTCCCACGACCATTGGATCAAGTGTGTGTGTGTGTGTGTGTGTGTGTGTGTGTGTGTGT
>OU696591.1:4921498-4943998 GCA_916048095.2 Sacculina carcini | reverse complement strand
TGGGGGTATGAGGGTATATTTACCCCCCCCCCTCCCCACAAATTGGCTGAGAGGTATGAATATGCAATTATAACCCCGAGAATTCTGCTGAGTTCAGTTCATTGGGTATATACAAATCAGCATAGCAACAAAGTAACAATACACTAAAAATGTGAAAAATTATAATTATATGAGAAATTATATTTCACGCAATATACTTTTCATTGAGGTGTGTGTGTTGTAATTCAATAGGCATAAAATAGTTGAGGATCTCATGCAAATGACCAACTGAGTCAACTTTGAACACTAATGCATGATGGCTGTCATCCCCCCGAACCTCGACACAAATCTACAAGCCCCTGCCGACAATTACTGTAGTTCCTAAGGGATGCGATGATTATTGTGAACAATTATATAAAAATGTGTCTTACCTATTATTTACATATTTACTGGAAAACAAACTATCATATTTTCTCTTGAAAGAACTTTACGCTGTTTAAATTATAATTCAACACACAAATTTGGCTATCAAATCGCTTGTATTTGTATCGGAACGGACAACCGCTATCAGATTAAAGGTTATATGTAATTTTAATTAATCTTTTACGGTGACTTTTCGCGCTACAAAAGCATGCTTTTAATCTGAGCACAATACCAGGGAAATAAGCAGTGGCGGCACCAAGAAGGTGCTTGGTGGGCTGGAGCCCCCTAAGCCCCACTAAAAATCATAATCATGGACATTAAGATTTCATACCACTGTAAATGAAGTCCTGTAATTTTGGTTCAAGTTCGAGGACTGAATCAGTCTGCCCCAGTCCCTTATTATAATATTATTATATTATGTAGACAGCGTTGGAGTGTAGCTCTTCATGCTTCGCCCCCTCAACTTTTTCCTTAGTCCCCCCTCAGCCCCCCATCGGAAGAATCCTGGCGCCGCCACTGTAGTTGTATCATACTTGTGCTGGTGAAATTTCATTCAAGTATTTTTCTCATAAGTTTTCTTGTCTTATATAAATATAGGAGTGAAATACATTCGTTAAATATCGCATCCCTTGTTAACCCAACAACATGTTTGAAATACAATTTGAACAGACAGGTAAGCTTGTGCGACATCTATACAATGGTTCCATAAATACCAGGTAGTGTAATGAAATGACATAAAAAGTAAATGAAATAATTACACACAGATGTATTCGTTTACACCACCAATTTCCCCCCCAATATTTATTACAGATTGCAGAAATTGTTTGCAAAGAAAGTGCATCTAATATGGGGCAAGTCAAACTTGAAGCAAATGCTTGCTAAATCGGTAAAATCCATAATGTATTTTTAAACAATTGATATTGTAAAAAATCAAGTCAAAACATGAAACTCTATTTCCTTTTCACAAGTTACACCATTTCTACCTCAATTGCCATGTTTACTTTTAATTCATTTTCATTTGGCTCAACTAGACATCGACCTCTACAGTAATAGCGCATAGAGGGGTGTGCCCCATGCCTTCAGTGGGCTGGTGCGTTATAAACGCTTTACAGTGGATCACACGATTTTTTTTAAATTGCAATGTTTTGGTTCGTTTTCAGTGGATGATTTACATTGCCTATGCGATCTTTTTATTTTCCAAAGTTGATTTTTCCTTGAGTAGTAAGGTTCAGTTGATGGGAGCATTTTATGCCGTAAGCGTATTTCCCTATCGTTACCAGTATCTGGTTAACCCATTAATGCCGAGTGGCAACTATAGTTGCCACCAAATACAAGCTCTCTATAATCTAAATCAAACAGACATTTGTTTACCAACGACCACCGTTCGAAAGGGGAGAATCTCCTCTTTCTCTTACGATGAGATAAGACACGTTCTACGCAGCGAGCAGTCCACACATTCGAGATTATTCAGTGAGTGTCCGACATGGCTGAACAGCGCATTGATCAGAGGCATGTGATTTCCTACTAAATGCGAATTTGTTTTGTTTTTTTGTCTCATCTTTTAGAGTGAAGCTTGATCTTTCCAAATATGTACATATATTTGCAATTTTTTAATATAATTAGATAATAAATCAGTGTTTTCGGAGAGTGGCAACTATAGTTGCCACTCGGCACTTACGTGTACAAAATATTGTCATATGGAAAGTTCTCAAGATTTAAAAAGAGATTTATCAGCTCTATGTTTCAATAACTGACTCTACATATATTTGCCTTATGTTAACAATTGAAACATAGATGTTTCAAATAAAATATTTATTTCAGATGTACTATGAATGAATTTTTGGATAACTTGGATGATCCAGCTGATGCAGACGCCAGCAGCGACCACCTACATATACTAATTTTACAGCCTCCCAGTGAACTCCCAGATGCAGATACTGACTGCAGATTCTGATGCCAGTGACGGAGAAGCGAATTCAGACCCAAATCATTTGCCTCGAAGGATTTTGTGTGCCCCAGCTGAATTGATGACAGACAGAGATGACGTGGAATCTTCATGTGCAACGGCTTCAACGAGTCACTCTCAGCCTGACACGTCGACACAACGAAGAACAAAAATAACAAGAAGGGACAAACAGCCTAAAAGATGGACAAATAGCAGACGCAGACTTGGCCAGAAAGTGCCTCAATTTTGTGACACAATGGCGCCCAAACCAATCGATGGTTTGAGAGGTAAAATCAAGACTCCATCTCAATGCTTGAATTTGTTCCTATCTGATGAGCTCATCGGCCATCTAGTTGAACAAAGCATTATATACTCCACCCAAAAAGTCTTGAAACATCCGTTATCACAGAAAGCAATATACGAGTAGCTTTGTCCATCATGATACTGTCTGGATATACAAGTGTCCCAAATAGGAGGCTGTATTGGCGTCGAGACGGTGATGTATTCAACGCTCTGGTGGCACATCTACTACGAAGATTACATCTTGCAGACAACTCCAAAATAAGTGTGAACAAACCAGATTCCTATCACAAAGTTCGGCCGGTTTTTGAAATCACAAATACAAATAACAAGCTCATCTTACCTCCGGAGGAACTTTCTATTGATGAGTGTATGGTACCCTACTGCGGCCACCATCCTACAAAGCAATGCATCAGGAGCAAACCTGTGCGATTCGGCTTCAAACTGTGGAGCATATGTACGTCTGACGGTTTCATGCTTCACTCGGAACCTTATTGTGGGTCAGCGACACAATTGGACAGTTCCGGACTTGGACAAGCAGCAGATGTCGTGTTGGGACTCGCTTCGAAATGTCAACTGAATCCTGGTCACCATGTCACATTTGACAACTTCTTTTCTTCTGTGCGTCTTTTGGAGCAGCTTTCCACGATGGGCATTGCAGGGACATGCACTATCAGATAAAATCGAGTGCCGAAAGATTCATCTTTGATGCACAGCAGCATGGTGAATAAGCAGAACCGAGGCTATGTTACTTCAGTTTTTGTTGATGACCTCTCTTTAGTGAGATGGAAGGACAACAAAGCCGTCGCAGTTATCAGTAACAAGCACGGTTTTTGTTTGACGTTTGTTCAGTATATTTTTGTTGTTGGCTCTATACCGTGCTTATTACTCATGACTATGACGGCTTTGATGTCCTTCATATAAATAAATATACCTTCATAAACATTCATGTGTAAATGCTTATATTTTACAGTAACATGGTATCTAACATTTGAAGCCGAGTTTGAATATAATAGTGACATTTTTAATTTAATCAAACTCGGAATGTTATAAGATTAATATGTTTTTGAGTATAAGTCTCACTTAAATGTTTTTTTCTCAATGTTTTGAATGATGCTCAAAAAGTTTAAGAATGTACTGTTTTTTGTCTATGCCACTGCCGAGTGGCAACTATAGTTGCCAGTCTGAAAAACCTTGTTAAAAACATTTTTTTTCTACAAAACTTCGTGAACATGCAGAAAGTGCCCCAGAAATAACATTTCTTGAAAAAAATCTAAAAAATTAACATTTCGAAATTCTCGGCATTAATGGGTTAATGTATCATGGTTTTTGACGATTTTCCCCAAAAGCATTAATATTACTATTATGCATTTTTTCTTTAAAATATGTTATACGTGAAAAAATATGATGTAAATGTCACTGACCTCTGAAGGAGTTTTTGAAGTTGCTTCGTTGCAGTTCTTCCATATTCGAGTACCCAGGTGATCCTTCTTGAAATTAAGAGCGGCAGGTAACACACACGTAAGAGTATTCCACTGCTCAGAAACTACACCGATACCAATTGCTACTACCATGAATATCAAAGCCGAGCTATTTACTAATTAAGTAGTATATATACTAATTAAGTAGTAGTATACTAATTATGTATATATAACTAATTAAGCAGAACCGAGCATTCAGTGGTTCTCAAACTTTTAAGTCCACACATTCGTATACATTTGGTGTAGTTATACTTGGCTGCACTTTTTGATATTCATTACTCGAAACGAAATTGTAGGTGTACCATTTTCATTTGTCGATTGCAGAAGTATTTGGCTGCCTCGTTGCCTATCAACATTGTCCGGCGGGTCTATGAACAGGTTTAACGATCTCCCGATTTTAATGATCTTCACAAGATTTATCTAGTTTTCTATTCAAGCCTGTTGATACATCTCCGTTTTGTTTTTAATGAATATTTACAGTGCAATAACAATTGCTGTTATAATAATAATTATTATCAATTACCGGTAAATCCAGTAGCATGGGAAGAGTGTAAGCACTATTACCGTTCTAAGGTGGCCCCATGTACCAAAAGCACCCAAAACATTCAGAAAGAGAGTTGGAAAAGGAAAAATTCTAGAGTTGGAATGAAACTAATAAATAAATAACAATCAATAATAAACCATCATCCGATAACACTCCATAATTTCACTCCGCCCACGTTCCTCAAGAAATAATTACGACAATACTACGATACTCTATATTCTGCAAGCAGATGTACACCGCGCGTGACCGGCGGTGGTGTCATTTGATCGCGCTGCCGTGAAAATCGAAACAACACCGCCATGTCGCTTGTAGTCTCCGCCAAAACCGCCACATGTGACCCTGCCTTGGAGCAGACCCGCTGTGGTCTGGAGCGCTCGAGCGATGATCGGGCCGTTCGGCGCTTGACACGTGCCACGGCGCTAACGGCACTGTGTGAGCGCGCGCATCTGCGCTGGCACCACGTGTCGTGGCACGTGCAACAGCGCGTGTGTCGCACGTGCGACATATTGGACGGAGGACGAACATTGGCGGCCGCGCTCAATGTTCACCCGCTGGACACAGAATGGTACGCCGACAGTGAGGTCATTTTGCGTAGGAAGACATGCTATGCTAGACAGTGGCGAATCCAGAGTACAATTTTGGGGTCTGAATTTTTATTATCAATGATACACACACACACACATTTACAAACGCATTATGCGCGAATATGCTTTGCGATCATGCTTATATCAACGAACTCTACAAAAAGATACTTTTCCTTGACCACTTGTAGTGAACTTCTTAGTTATGAGGAGTTGATGGAAATATTTTGGGGGGGTTTCATCCCCCTGATCCCCCCTCTGGATCTGCCAGTGATGCTAGGCAGAATTAATGATGTTCCAATTTGTATTGCAGTGATGGTGAACAGCGTATAAAATCAGATTGAAAGCCGAGGTGGTCTATTTTTTAACTCAAATAATCGTTTTCGTATGCAAACATTAATCACGGACAGTTCTGTATGGCAGTGGTTCTTAACCTTTTTTCTTAACGAGCCATCTCTTCATTTTCCACAACAACAGCGCTGATAAATTAATCCAGTTGTTACATCAAGGTAAATGTCAAGAGGTCGTTGGAAAAAAATTTAACGAATTTGAATTGACAAAAGTACACATATTTGTCCTGTTCTGTCGGACCTTTAGCTTGCCACTTGACAACTCTTCCATTCCTTATCAGTGGGGAATTCCTAGCGGATTAAGAACCACTGCTGTATGTGGACTAAGCAGTAATCGATGACA
This sequence comes from Sacculina carcini, assembly GCA_916048095.2. NCBI lineage: Eukaryota > Metazoa > Arthropoda > Thecostraca > Sacculinidae > Sacculina > Sacculina carcini. The sequence goes on along the minus strand of OU696591.1, from coordinate 4,938,052 downwards.
GGTTATCACGGGGTAGTCATTTTGTGTTGCTGTTACGCACTGGCCACTGGCAGGTATTCGCGTCAAACGGCTGGCGAGCTGCGTGGTCCCAGCGAACTGATGCTGGCCGACTGGCGCTCGAGACACGGCTCGGCTCGGCTGCAGGTGAGCCTTATGCTGGCGCTGCTGATTCAGCAAGAACAATGGCGATGTCTGGCCGATATAGAACGGCCGGTGTATGAAGAGTGTCGACGCAGACTGGGTCTTCAACAACAAGGAGCCTCATGTTTATCCTCCTCCTCCATCTCCGGTCTTTCCTCGACCTCTTGTTCCGACGATAGGAGCCAGGATAATGACGGAGATGGTGACGGGCGGTCATCCTGCGACAGCGGTGTAGACAGTGGTCGTCTTTTCTCGCGCGACGCACTGGACGAACACCGGCCTGTGAATCAGAGCGTTCCGACAGCGGCCAATCGTCGCTCGCCGGTGGTGATGTTGACGTATGCGGCCGACGGACGCGACGCGGCGTTGAAGGTGGCCGACGTGTTGAAGAACGGCAGCGGTGGCGACGTGGGACGTGCGTCGTGTCGCGTGCTGTTGCTGGAGAAACAGCGACGTCACATGATGGTCGACTACCATGCGGCCGTAATGCGCTGGTTCGAGCAGGTCGACTATGTCGTGGCCGTGTTGACGCCCGACTATTTGGCGGCCACACAGAACGGAGCACAGGAGCATTGGTCCGACGGCGACCAAGAGAAGCAATATGGCGACGATGTGGACTCGGGCGTGGTTGCCCAAGAACAGGAAACGTTTCAGGGGCGAGCGACAAGAACGGAAGCGGAAGAGCGACAGCATCGTCGCTGGCTGGCTCGGGATGTGCGTTTGTTGTACACGCTGATGTGTGGTCGTTTGGAGCGACACAACTACGAAAACTGGTGGTTCCGTGCGCTGGTTCCTGACGCGTGCGTGGCGCAGGTGCGACTTCATCCGCTCTACGGATCTCCCGTGTTCCGCTTTCCCGTGTCAATGAGTTGTGTTGAGGAGTTGGCTGAATGTATGACGGTCTAATGGTTGCGCGGGTTGATATCTTTTAGTGTCACAATGCTTGGGCGTCGCTCATTTTCAGTAGCATAGAAAAACGTAGAAGAGCTCAGAGCACGGAATTGCGTTCGATGCGTTATTAAAAGTGGTTGATGGACGTCTGAGAACAATTACGGACCAGTTGTTTTGAGTGCTTCATTTTCTAATCGTAGTCACAGTCATTGTGTGAATCTGTACATGTTTACATATTCACATGCTTTAGCGTACGAGTGAAGCCCGGAGGCTGCTGTGATGAGCATAAAAGCGAGGCAAGATGATTATCAGAAGTGAAGGAACTTCTTTGAAGAGGAAGACGTGATGGTTTTGAGTTGATCCCGATTTTCTCTCGGAATCCTCAGAGGAAAGCAATATTTTCAGAATCGTGACAGCTCAACCGAAATGAACTGAATAAATGTGCATGATTTTACATTGATGTGCTTTAAGATATTTCCTCAACGATTTTCGTGCTGCTTTCCAAATGGCCTTCAGTATTCCCTGCGCATAGTGCTTTCTCACACGAACGGAGTATATGGCGGAATAATATGGACATGACGTGTTTTTCGACTAACCCAGATATTATTCGGAGAAATCCGTGCATGCATGTGTGTGTGCGTGCTAGAATTATTCCTGAAAAATCATGCAGAATGAATCAGAATCAAATATCATTGAATTTGTGCTTGATTCCACTGAATTTCGCTGTTGTGGATGGGTGCATAGCAGGGTGTATTTTTACACAATATACCGCTGTATTACTACACACGACGCCAAATTCGTGCGACAATATACCTACGCTTATCATGTGCACATAATTGTATATTTGATTATAACAGTATTCGTTCCGAGTATTAGTGGACTCATCCAGAGATATCGCTCATAAATAAAACTCACTCATAATTGAATACCGAGTACAGCACGCGAGTAAATACATACACATATCACTATAAATACTCGAAAACAGCAGGAATGTGTCCCATTAATTATCAATGTAGTGCAATGGAATAGAAAAGCTTCCTGATGTATATGTGTGTGCATATTTACGGACGCACCTATGCCATGTGCAGCTATCACAAATTTCGATTGTCTCAGCATCCGTAATAAAGTTATCCACACTGCTGCATTTAAGCCAACCCCATGCTACTTTCACATGAAAATATCACTATGCACAATGATAGGGAAATAGCTATGCTCTCTCACACTGTCGCTTACTCGACTAGAACGCGTTATCACACGTCGTTTCTACATCACGTCAGCGCGTCATAGAGCGGCGGCGGCGCGTGCCGCATCCACCGTATCCAACAACTGCTTGGAATCCACTGCCAGGGCGTGTGCGGCGGCCAGCATCTGACGTCTGGACGACTCGTCGAGCGTTGTGGCCGCATATCGCAGCGCTTGCCGCATCTCGGCCACCAGCTGCTGCATGTCGCGCGCCAGCACGCCGTGCGACAGCTCCAGCTCGCGGTGCGTGGCGGCCGGCACCAGCGGCAGCTGCTCGGTGACGGCGGCCAGCAGGCGGCGCAGCTGATGGCCAACAGCTTGTACCAGCGACAGGTAGTCAGCACTGCGAGCTTCCTGCACGCCGTGAGACAACTCAGTGACGGCACGCACCACAGCTGTGGTCGCCGTGTATACTGCATCGTCCGTGCGATCCAACACGGCTGTCGGACGCATCTTGACGGATGCGGCGGCGGCCGTTGCCGGACTGCCCTCATCATTACAGCCGCCACAATTGATGGCCGGCGGTTCGACGCTGAAATAACACGCAAAACGGACAGTCAAATGCAAATTCAGTCGCAGTGCAAATGCAATCAATTTTATAGAAAGAGAATCGATAGAGAAGCGATTCTTTCTGATGAGAAGCGAACATTCTGATGTATCTGATTCATCAAATAGAACGCATTTAACGATAAGCTATTGCCAATTGACTGATCAGATTGAGAGATTGAAGAATAAGTGTCTTAACGTGTCGCTTGAGAGAGCTATACTCACTGCTTGTAAATTTCCTCGACGCCTCGTGTGTCTTGTGTTGGCGGCGGTTCGTGCGGCACACATGAATAAATATGCGCATCCACAGCCTCGCTGGCGTTCTCCTCCTCGTCGACCAGAACGTGCAGCCGCTTTTTCAGCTCGGCGAATGTCGGCCTGCGCGCCGGCTCGTAGTGCCAACAGTTGAGCATGAGCGCGTACACAGGCGACGGACAGCCGACGGGCGGCGGCAGGCGTTCGCCGGACTCGATGCATGCGGCGACACAGCCGTTGGCCACGCCGGCGAACGGCTTGCGGGCGCCCAGCGTCATAATCTCCCACACACACACGCCAAACATCCACACGTCGCTGGCGCTGCTGAAACGGCGAAAGTTGATCGACTCGGGCGCCATCCACTTGATGGGCAGCTTGCAGCGTGATGACTGGTAGTAGAAACTGCCGCTGTCGTCGTCACTGCTGCCGTTCTCGGCCACACATCGGCTCAGCCCGAAATCGGCCAGTTTGACGCAGTCATCGCTGGCCACTAGCACGTTGCGAGCGGCGATGTCGCGGTGCACAAACCGCTTGCTCTCCAGGTATGACAGCGCCTGACTCAACTGGTGCGTGAACAACAGCAGCCGTGCCAGCGGTAACTGCTCGCCGCGAGCGCGCAAATACGCGCGCATCTCGCCGAGCCGTGCCAATTCCATGACGATACACACGGGCGCCACACTGCACACGCCCACCAGACGCACAATGTGCCGATGCTCAAAGTGCTGCATATTGCGTGCCTCGTTGAGCAGTTTGAGTGCCGTCGACGGATCACAGTCGGCCTTGCACGTTTTGACGGCCACCTCTTCCACCATCTGTCTGTGTCCCAGCTGCGTCCGACTGTCGTCCGCCGGTGCGTCATCAACGTACGTGCCGCGGTACACATCGCCAAACTGACCCTCGCCAATTATCTCGTCCAGATGCAGTTGTTCGCGCGCTATCTCACGACTGTTGCGCGCCACCGTACTGTACAACTCCTCGCCGCTGACTGTCCTTGCGCCACCGGCCGCCGCAATCGCCGTCATGTCGACAATTTCGGCATAGTCGGCCGACACCACGCTGCCGTTGTGACTGCGACCGGCCGCCGGTCTTCGCCGCACCACCTGATCCGGCCGGGACGAATCAGACGGCGTACGACACAGCAGCGCTGCGGCAGCCGCCGACACTCCCGAGGACCGTCGACTCGATGCGTCGCTCGCCGCCGATAATGACGCGCACAGAGGCTCGTGAGATGACGCCGCCGACGAATAGTCGCGACGCCGCCACAGAGACACGGCCGGAACGCCGGATACCAGCCGACAAAAACCGTCGATGGCGCTGGCTGCGTTGTTGCACACGACCAGCGAGTCAAAATCTAGCAGCAATGATCGAATCACCTCTTTGGCAGCCGATGGACGATGATGTTGTGGTGCCGCGTGACCCGGATCGGTCGCAGACGATTTCACTGTCGCCGCCGATTTGAGGCGCAATTCTAACCGCCAGCCGTCCGGTTCAGTTACTGGACACGTGACAATGGCATACACGTCCTCAAACAACGCCAGCCGCTCAACAGCGGCTGGATCACCTGGTACGTCGGCGGTTGACGTATCCACGGCCACGCCCAGATCGGGCGCCACCAACAGATTAATTGGCCGCCAATCGGCTGTCCTACCGGCGACCGGCGCCGTAGACGCTGGCATTGCCAATCGGCATTGAAAACGTTCACGGTCACAGCCACTAACACGCCGCAACAGCTGCATGTAATGCAGCATGCATTCCACGTCGCTCATCGCGCCGCACCGGCGAAACTGGTGCTGAATATGCTTGCGCAGCGTTTTCGGCTTGCATGCATCCAGCACGCGCACCGGCAAGAACCGCTCCAGTCCGACCGTGTGCTCGAGAAAGTCCAAATTCGAGCGTTTATCGAGCGCGTTGGTCGGCAGATCGGCGAACTGCCGCCGTACGTCATAACACGCCAGCCGCACGGCGACCGCTAATTCTTCAGTGCTCACCGACGCATCGCCGCATACGCCGCCCACCTCGGCCGTCAGATAATCGTCGCGCGTCTGTTCGTAGCAAAAACGGAACGCCGTCGCATCAACGGCCGCTAGCGTCGCCAAATCTGCCGGAGTATGACGCAGGCGCAAGTCCAGCCGCCAATCGACGCACGGCTGTCTGGCGGTGGCCGCCGACACCTCGTCAATGACGTCGGCCAACAGCTGGGAGTCGCGCAGCCACTGCGTCGAATTAGCCGCCGCGCCGGCTGCCATTTCTGACAGTGACGACGACGACGGCGGCGGCAAATGCGAAGTCGCACCGGCGTCGGCGGCGTAACACGACGCCATCAAATTCGACTGATGATTCTCGCTGAACGACACGAGCCGCATGGCGAACATGCCACGACGACGACGCGCTCGCACGCCGCTGGATGGCTCTGCGGCGGCGGGCGCATCTGTCTCTTCATGTTGGCGCTCATCGTCGCTGTCGACGGTCGTGCTGGCGCCGTCGTCGGCCGACAGTGCGGCCGCGTCGCCGTCCAGATTGTCGACGAGCAGTGCCAGCACGGCACTGACACTGGTCGCCTCCGAGTAGCGCACCATGCGACAACTGCCGGGCAGATGAACGAGCAAAGTGCGCTGCTCGGGAATACGCGCCAGTACGCATGACTGAGACGCGGCCGTGCCACGCTGGTGACCGTTCATGGTGTCCGCGATTATCGGGAGCGACTGTGCCGATTGAAGGAGCCCGCTAACTCACTACCTCTCTTTTGCTCCCATAGAAGTCCTCCTCTATATTTCTCTCTCTCTCGCAACAAAAATACTCTCCTCCTTCAAGAAATTCCCCAACTTCAGAATGACATCCTACCCACGACACGCTCTCTGGGATTTTTTTTCTCACACACTCCCTCTTTCTCGCCTACGCACGCACATGTACACAGAGAGAGTGCAGACGACAAAACAATGAGTCAGAAGCCCACGCAACGATGCACACCTCCAACCTATGTGTAGGTAACAGACAGAAAGACACACACACACGAATAAGTGAACGGATATTCACAACGCGTGACACGAATGGCTAGAAACGAAAATGGTTCGGACAATTTCACAGAGCGAAAACAGACGTAAAACAGCAAGACATACAACACAAAAACACTCCTAAAATCACGTATTTCAATCTTATATAATTGGATTAATTTCCGGAATCCCTCGTAAATTTTACTTTGAACACAATTACTGCTTTACATTCGGCAAGGAATCTGTACATTTAATACCAATCATCCGTGGTGGAACTATTTGTAGAGAAGAATATATTAATAAAAAAAACAATAAATAACCGCACAGCAGATACACAATCACAACACATCAACACTTCTAATACACACATACACACACTGACACACCCACACACACACACATACACACACTGACACACCCACACACACACACACACACACAACAGTATAATGTGTCCGCTTAAGTGTGCACACCTTTAAGAACACACACACACACACATGCTTGTATACACACACACACAAACACACATACGCATGCATAAAGCTTGCACCAGTGGTGTATGTAAAGAAGTAGCAAGAAATCAGTTGTTAATGTTGGCGTTGCACATGACGCACTCTACTCTCACACTCTCACTTTCACTCTCACACTCTTACACACACACATGGTCACACTTGGTCCGATGCGGTCTGTACATAAGCTTACACTTAAGTCAGAAACTCATACGTGCTTGACCCGCCTGAGACAACTCGGCAATCCAAATCCAATTCAACAGTGAACAAATATATACATCAGCACTAACTGAACTACCTATACTCGTATTTGTAAAACGTGTAGTCGCCACTAAACTAAAAGGAAGTGGTTGAAGACCCCGGAAATCCTGACCTCGAACATTTCAAGTGTTATTCCTCATGTTTCGTCAATCCTCCGCATCAAGTCATGGTGTATATGACGCCGGATTTAAAAGGTTCCAAGCATCAAGTGACAGCTGCTATATGGGAAGAAACCGAAGCTTATGAACACACACACACACACAGGTGTGTCCCGTGCAGCTCGCTGCCACCACCTCCCCAGAATGCATGACACAACATATGACTGATATCTGGTACCATCATTTACTGCTGGGTGTACAGGGGCTGTTGGATTATAGAATCCGTCCAAAAATAAATTCTCCGCCGGGTTTCGAACCACGGACCTCACGCTTTTGAGGCGGGTGTGCTACCACCACACCACGTGGTCCAACAATGGTTTTGTAGTGAATACCATTCACATAGAGACAAGGTCCAATTTCGAAAGATTCACAATTTTGCTTGGGTAATACGTGTATGGACAAAATCCTATACAAACGATGCAACATAAGCAATATTTTCTAATTATTCGTTTTATCTGAAAGAAACGTGGGAAAACGTACTTTACAAATTCGTGTCATTGAGATTTCCAAATGAAATTTCCAAATGGAAAAACCACAATATAGGTGAAAATATACGGAAGAAATATTATTACTGGGCGAATGTCTGAGGATATTCCAGCTTCAGACATCACATGAAGGCGTTGTCACCGTTTCTAGGATTCAGGGCACGCAAGCACAACATCGTATTGTAAATCTACACGCCGTTGGTCCAATGTCCAATGTCTACCAAGACATACAGATAAAGCGGAAACTAAGTTCCGTTTGTAGAAAAATAGTCAGAAAACACACAGACACGCACAGAGCCGTAGCAACCGCCCCAAACTCCCCCCGGTCGGGAGAGGGGGGAGGGGGAGTGTTGAGGGACCCCCTTACCTCACGCATGATATTGAAATTTATCATAAAGTAGCGCATAAACTTACGGTAAGTCCTCAGGGAACCGAGGAGCTGCTCGTAACTGCATTTTCCCAAAAGTCGGACCTCTGTTATACTGTTGTTTTACTTATGATGGTGCCCCAAGTATTGCCTTGGAGGGGGACCCATAAGACCTTACTACGTCTCTGCACACACACACACACACTATCAGACACACACACACAGAGAGAGAGAGAGAGGACACTTACAGTTTTTCAATTCAGAACAAGGCGAAACACAACTCAGCACAAATCCAATTCCCTCAGTGTACCACAATTTCGCTTGTTCAATAACAGAGCATACACACACACGCACACACATACACGCCGGGCAAAAAAATCGCCCATATTGTTTATCATGCAAGAGACCAATGTCCGGATGACATTATCTGCAAACAACGACGATGAACAAATTTATTCATGAATACAATAGGGATTGGCGTGATTGATGAAATGACTCACTGCCCAGCCACGGACACTGTAGATTCACGTAGAAACTACATCACCAAACATCAGTGGCGGCAACATACTGGATCAGTGCAGTTTTTAACTTTGTTTCTCACTGATTCCCCACTTCTTCTTAATGAGCCATCTCTTCATTTTCCATAACAACAGCACTGATAAATTCAATAAATTCAGTTGTTACATCAACGTCAATGTCATTAGAAGTCATTATAGAAACAAAAATAAACGAATTTGAATTGATAAAAACACACACATAGTTGTCCTGTTCTGTCCGACCTTTAGCTTCCCACTTGGCAACTCTTCCATTCCCCACCAGTGGGCATTTGGTTTCATTAAGTTCCAAAAAGTCCAGGAACCCCATTAGTTCGGATTTTAGGAGACTTTTTTTCTGAAACGGGCGCCAGGATCGTGTAAAACGTTTTGACAACAAGCAAAGCACACACTTGATGTACCTCCGATACCAAATTCAAAACCCCGACGCTATAAAACGCTTACTAATCACAAATACCGTAAAATATCTATTTGAGCGACATGCCGTTCTATTTTTCAAACCTTCCGCCGTAGTGCAGTTCAATTAGAGGATGCCTCTCTATTTTTCGACTAATTTTGAGAAAATACGGTGAGTTTTATCGATGAAAAAGAATCAAGCAACGTATGCCTATGCATTTAACAGAAAACACATACAGGATGATTACTGGTAAGTAATAAAAAAATTCACTGATAAAAGTCAGTCATATATATTGTCAAAAGAGAAGAATTAATCAAAGCGACGTTCAATTAGAGGTCTTACGTTATATATATTATTTATCTAATTACATTGGTTTTTAAAAAATTTGTTACGCCCACCTAAATATAAACATTATCATTAAACACATTCCTGGTGTAACCACTATGTTTACACAATCACAGAAGTCAATAACCCGTACTGGGAAGCAAATTAGTTTTCGACAGTCCGTTAGTCACAAAATAACCACATTATAAGTTGTCCAATGTCAGCGCAACACACACGCGCATACAAACACGCGTGATTCAGCATTATCCCAGATTATAGTGTCGTATTTGAATACGACACATTTTTTATTCAAAAATACATACACCCATCTGTAAATATCAAATTAACGTTTGACAATTTTTAACGCTGGATAATTCAAGCCGGATTTTTAACCATGCGCTGTATTTTTAAACAAACACGTGACAAAAATAGCTGGAAACCACTGATTTACGACGGCAGCAAAAAACCCAACCACAACCCCCCCCCCCCCCCCCCCCCCTCTTCCCCCACTCGAAACCTCGTATCACATTCGTAATACAACATACGTCAGCATGCGTGTTCATATGGACAAAATGTGAATGTACAGATTGGAAATCGATAGAAAATCAACATTAGATAATCAATAGATACGGCATGTGGATTTAAACACGGAAGTAGCCCAAACTATGGAATTGTTGTTACATTTACACGAGTATATAATTTTTCATAAAAAAGTTGATAAAACTATAGGTGAGACCGGAGGTATATGGAGGTAAACCCAATACCACATTTTGTAGACACACATAAATGCAATTTTTGTAGACAATTGTATGCAAACTTCACGCACAAGCACGCAAGCCCACATCTATTTATTAACAACACTTACGGTCACACTTATTGAAGCAATCATTAAATCACTCGTTAAACTCGTAATTTCGAGCCGCAGCCCACGAAAAAACGCACAATGAAAACAGAGACGAAAAAATTCAAACCGCATCACTTACGTTCCCCGGGAATTAATTATATATTTATCGTTTTACGTGGACCATATGGAAAAAATGGCGTCTAGAAAATCAATTTGACCTCAACTAGATGAACAACTAGCCTTTTCAGTGTATAATCTGACGCGATATACATGAGAAAGGCACAATAGATAAACACTATGACTGAAACTTAAACATAATCCTGCCTTAAATAAACTAAATGACAAAATAGACGACAATAAGAGCTTACTTTCACTGCAGAAAGTTTAACACACAACACTCAAACACCACACGAAGCACACTGCAACACCAACTATGTGCCAATCATAATAACACACCCGCAGTCAAAAGTGGTCCATTAAATATATTCGTATATTGTAACTCACGAAACATCACAAAAATAGTCATAAATTAATAATTTCCGGCCTCATTTTTTGCTCGAAATCATGTTGAACGTTCTAAACTTTTATTGATATTCATTATATGTTTCGTTTGTAGTCAATTAATTTCAAAAGCGAACGAACGGATTTTCTATTGGACCTGGGTTTGAATTTTGAGTTTTCCTATTTTCAAGGTCGTTATTATCATGCTTATTGAATAATAAACATATTTAAGGTATTAAATATATTAAGGTAATAGTAATTTACTTCCTTAGTGACTTTGTTTTACCAGATTTCTCTCTAGTGGGAGCTAGCGGGCGATGCAAAATTTGTATTGTATTGTATTGTAAAATCACATACAAGCGTAGGTTTTTCATGTGCATGAGAAGAAATATAAAGAATTGCGCAAATGAGATAAACTAAAGACAACAAATTTTAAAGTAAACAAAATTAGTAATAAAGTTTGCACGTGTGTTGTTGATACTCATTCTGTGCCAAATTGAATAGGATTCTGTGATTTTTTCCCTGATATCTTCATCATTTCGCGTTTCAATGGCAATATTGACTCTGCTTTGGGCTTGTGGTATTATGGAAATGTATTGGTTTGGGTTTGATGGAAGTTGGTTCATTTTTTGCTTGAATTTTATGACCTGTAGTAGATGCGGCGTTAGTATTCTGGTCTATGGGCACAATATTTGGCCGAGCAGGTTTGGGGCTGGCGGATTTTTGTGTGATTTTTTTTTAGAAGTTAACATTAATTACCGAGAACCATTGCTGTGTATGTATGTGTATTTGTTTGCATATTTTTCAGTAGCTTGGTATGCTTTTGTGCCTTATCGTTTCTTTACTTATTATTTCTGTGTGTTTGTACACATGCGCACGCGTAAATAGACTAACAGACGCACACACATGATCATATGATGTGTCGTGTGGCGTGCCAATGAACACGGCTCGTTATGGGCCAACAAGAGCAGCAAAGTGGCGAAGTGGCGGCCATTTTGTCGACGGTGTGGGGCTGCGTTGGCGGCAGTCTGTCAGTCAGCCAGTCGGTGTTCAATCGCTGGAGTCAAGGTATGTTCTGGATCTATGATTCTGTCTATTGCTTATTGTTGCGTCGTTTCTTTGATTTCGCGTTTTTACCATTGCTGTCATGCCGTCAGTCTGTTATCCAGTCGTTCTCCATCCTTGATTCTCGCTTCTTGTTTCGTTCATCTTCGTCTCAAATGATTCCAGCGTTCGTTTTCCACCTGTTTCACATTTACTTCTCTCCGGTGTCTTTGACACTTGCGATAGAAGCAACACTATTCACCCAGGATGCACGTGAACACGCAAACGTACAATGTGTGTGTGTGTGTGTGTGTGCAGGTTTTGTGTTCAGTGAGGACGATTGTCTTGTGTTGCGCCAGCTGCATGGAGGACCTTGTGGTGTGTTGGCGCCAGTACAGGCGCACGTCTTCAAGCATATGCTGCACCAACACGGCGCCAACGATGCCTGGAAAAATGTGCGTTGAAAGAGATGCGCAGGGGCGTAGCTAAGAGGAAGAGGGTAGCTAAGAGGAAAGCCCTCGTAGCCGCCTCGAGGTCCGCCTCGTAGCCGAGTGGCTAAGATGCACGCTCTGTGCACGAGAGGTCCAGGGTTCGATTCCCTGGCGAGGTGAAACGTTTGGGTCCGTTTCTGGAAGGTATAGCCCGATTGTCGCAATGCGGATTTTGTGTGCGCGCAGCCGTGCAGTTTCTGTGCTGGCGGTGACTGCAAAACCCGTGCGGCCGGACCTGCGGTGTACCAGCCGGGGCCGTGAGTCTTTGCCTATGCATAAATTCACGCGAACATTGGCCTTTCCACTGCTGTGTTCAAATGCGTAAATTTATAATTTATAAGAGGAAAGGGGTCTGACGTAGACGACTAGAAATCAACGATGTTAAACCTTGGCAAAGTCGCTTGTGCGATCAATCTTGTGGAACAAACAGTTTCTTAACCTACCAAACAGCTGCCACACAAGAATGAGCATGCGCGACATTTTGTTTGCAGCTAAAATGGCTACGATAACAGCGCTCAAGTTTTCTATTTAACCCCGGTGTATCGGATGATCTTACTACGCCACTGGCCACAATATTCTTGTCAAACTTCAGTCACAGATACTAGTATCGTCGTGAATTGTGTGTGTGTGTGTGTGCGTGTGTATGTATACATGTGTGTGTTGGTGCGTGTGTGTGTGTGTTTGTGTGTCAGTTAACGCGCGAGGACGCCGATGGGATTTTATGCACGGCGTTGGCTGAGATTCTCGAGCGAATTGGCGCCAAATCATCAACAGCAATAAATCCATTGGCACTTGCGAACGTGCGACTGGTGTGTTGTCGCATCGACCATGTAACGGCAGTCGCTTCAAGCTCTGGTGGCGGGGCCGCGTCCACGGATGAAAACACCGCCTGTCTCAACGCCTTTCACAGCTCACTCAGGTTTGCCAGCTAAATACACACTCACAGACACGCACACACACTCGCACGCTTGGACAAACTTGAATCAGGGATTGCGTGTTCCGTGCTTGTGAGTGGTCCTGTTTCCTTATGTGTGTGTGTGTGTGTGTGTGTGTGTGTGTGTGTATGTTACAATTGTTGTAAATAATTACTATCATTATATTACATTATATACTTGAATTGTCGGATTCGATGCATGTGTATTGTCTTGCTCTTACTTTGACCAATGTTTATTTATGTCGCTTTTCATTTCTAAATGTCGTTTGCTTTCGCGCGTCAACATGTTATCATGTTGTATCGCCGCTGTCACTGGCCTTTGTGCATGTGCTACCAGTGTGTGTGTATGTATGTGTGTGTGTGTGTGTGTGTGAGGGTTGGTTTCATGCTTGTGTGTGTTTGTGTGTGTGTGTGTGTATGGGTGTGTTGGTGTGATGTTTTGGTCATGCATGGTGTAAATAACACCTGTTTTGAAACGAAGAAGGATTAGTGGCTGTCAGCGATGTTTTTCCACCTGTCTGTCCGCTTATACCTGTATATATGTGCGTGTGGTCCTTTTGCCCATACATCATGTTCACCTGCCGGAATGCCGAAGAATGCGAGCTGACCTGTCGGTGACAGTAATATATCCGCACTTCCGCTGAATGTATGTGTGTGTGTGTCTGTGTCCTTGTGAATATTTGTACATGTATCAGTGTGTCTGTTTGTACAATGCCGCATTGTAAATATTGTACTGTCTGCGCATCTGAGACATTGTGTAGAGATTGCGCAATATAAATGTTTCAATAAATGAAATGAATGAAATGTGTGTGTGTGTGTGTGTGTGTGTGTTTGTGCGTGTGAGTGGTAGGGTTTATGTTTAACATTGTGTCTGTCTGTGTGTGTTTGTGTCTGTGTCTTGCGTATGTCAATGTGAATGTGTGCTTGTGCGTATGTGTGCTTGTCTGTTTTATGTTTGTGTGTATGTGTGTGTGCGATATGTGTAGATATGTGTGTGTGTGTGCGATTATGTATGTGTATGACTTGTGTCTGTGTGTGTGTGTGTGTGTGTGTGTGTGAGCGCTTTTGAGACCTTCGGGCGAAAAGCGCGATATAGATGTCTTAATGTAATGTAAGTGTGTGTGCGTGTGTGTGTGTGTGCAGTATTTGTGAGCAGAGTGTGGGAGAGAGTTTGGTGTCTTATTTCCGCCACAATCTAGCAACATATCGCTCTCGTCACGGAATACTGCTCTTCCTCTACTCTGCCATTGCCTCTAAGGTATTCCTCTTTCTTTATATACATATATTTGTCTATGTGTATGTATATTTATCTATCTATCTATATAACTGTAAATGGCCTTCATGTAATGTAATGTAATGTATGCCCTAATAGAAGTTCCAGGCTTATAGAACAGGTTAAAGGCTAGGTTAAAGGTTAAAGGTTAAAGGCTGCTCAAGTGACAGCTGCTACACGGGAAGAAGCTGAAGCTTATGAACACACACAGGTGTGTCCCGTGCAGCTCGCTGCCACCGCAGAACCGACCATCTACACGCTATGGCGCCACAAGGACGGAAGACGTATTAGAGAGGACCACCTTCCCAGAATGCATGAAACAACACATGACTGATATCTGGTATCATTTACTGCTGGATGGACAGGGACTGTTGGATTATGGAATTCGCCCAATGAAATTCTTCTCCGCCGGGTTTCGAACCACGGACCTCCCGCTTGTGAGGCGGGTGTACTAACCACTACACCACGCAGTCCAACCCGTCTTACATTGTACATTCATGTGTGTGTGTGTGTGTGTGTGTGTGTGTGTGTGTGTGTGTGTGTGTGTGTGTAGGGTGTTGAGCGCGTGTGTGCTGAGCTGGGAGACAGTGAGGAGAGTCTGGTTGATGCTGTGCATGGACACGGATCTCAGGCGCTCACCAATCTGCTGTTGACGGGTCGCGCGGTGGCGCACGTCTGGGACGACACCAAACACGTGGCCGGCATCGGTCAGACTTTGCTATTGCTATTATTACCGCAGCTCCCGGCTATTAAGCCCATGTCACTTTTCAGGCCTGAAATACTAGGTGTTTAGTAGTACTGCAGTCCAATAAGCCCATACAAAATTTGAACTTTGCTCCGGTAGTATTTTTCTAATGTTCTGTTTGTTCCACATATACAATATGTTGAAAAAATCCGTCCTTTCCAATCATTTACATGTTAATTTACGTTTGTAATCAACCTTTTGCACATATTTGTACTTTATTAACATTGATATAATTCATATAAAAATAAAACTTGTTCTTTTGGATTAATAAAACTTAGCCATAATTTTTACCCTGTGAAATAGCTCTGAATGCAGTAGAATTTTGAATTATAATACGGCCTTAATGGCCGCGATCTACGCTATTTTAAGCGTGCGCGGTGAACGGTTGAAACTGTATATGCCACGCCCCGCTGTGCGAACAATTAATGCTGTATCAGTGTTTCAAGTGTGTATGTGTGTGTAATAATAATAATAATAATCATAATAAATGCGTTTATTGCAATCACATATGATGTGCTTTTCATTGCAATACTCACACACACACACACACTCTTATGCAATCAATTACACACACACACACAGGCACACTTAAACAAACATAGACACACACACACATGTACATAATGTGTGTGTGTGTGTGTGTGTGTGTGTGTGTGTGTGTGTGTGTGTGTGTGTGTGTGTGTGTGTGTTTGTCAGCGTTGGAGGGTATATGTGAGCAGCCGGAGGTGGGTTTTCTCACGGTGCTCGAGAGATTGCATTATTGCACGGTCGGCTGGAATCTCAAACATCCGCTACATCCCGTCTGGATTCTGGCCTCGGAGACTCATCTCTCGGGTAACTGGCTCTCTCTCTCTCTCTCTCTCACACACACACACATGCACATATATATATATATATATATATATATCCACGGAAGCAGCTCGCAAACGTATAAATTATGAAGCGGCCAAAATTTTGTAATATATATTTGAACGATAAATGCTGTCATGTTTGTGTATGTGTGTGTGTGTGTGTGTTTATACGTGTGTGTATGTTTATATATGTATGTGTGTTTGTATAATGTATGTATATGTTGCAATGAAAAGCGCGTACCCAGCGATTGCAATAAAGCATTGATTGATTGATTCACACATACATTCTCTCTCTGATTCTACCACTCACTGTGTGTGTGTGTGTGTGGGTGTGTCAAAGTTTGTGTGTATGTTCCTGTATGTGCATTTCCGTGTGTGTGTGTGTGTGTGTGTGTGTGTGCGTGTGTGTATGTTTCTGTAAATTTGTGTGTGTGTGTGTGTATGTGTGCGCGTGTTTCCGTAAATTTGTGTGTCAATTTGTCAATTTGATGTATTGCCACACATAGTCAACAAAACAAGTTATACAGCAAACACAGATTAATAAGACAACGATTCGTCGAGCCGTGGCTCTTGGACGAACGGATAGTGTAAAGTGCATTCAGTTGTGCAATCATGTGAATGTGCTCATTTATGTGTGATATTTATATACTCCAATGGACAAATCATGTAGCAAACAACGAAAATCATATCGAAGCTATATATATGAAACAACACGAGACACTGCATTTAAGTATATGCAATTTACATGAAT